>JAXQQM020064351.1:0-57720 GCA_034641835.2 Pinus albicaulis
GGTGATCCTGGGACCTATGGGTTATAGATCCACCATATCTCTGCTGGGCACACTTCATCCATAAATATCTGCTCCAAGGTGACAATGCTGTGAGCTCATGCAAGTAAGCTCCTGTCAATACAAAGCTTTGTTCTTTGACATGCTCCTTGTCAAAGACTCTTCTAACAATGCTGCAACAAATGTGGAACACCTCCCAGGATGGAAGTGCTTCCAAGACATCATCAAAGATCAAGGAGATAGTGCCATCTCCTCCTCCTGCAACATCATGCAAAGTGTGAGAGCAAATCTGCCCTTGCTCTCCCAGAAACAAACCAAGCAACAAGACATTGTGTTGCCTCCCCATACCTCCATCATACCAATCATGTGATGAAGACACAATGAATGATATGAGTATCATATCAACACCATGCATCCATACTCTATGTTGCTCAATGATGCAAGTATCTCGCCATCTTTCCTTCATCCTCCGACTCTTAGGAAGAGTGTTTGCCAAGTGATGGCAAAACTCTTTCAAGAGTAACCAGCGCAGCCAAGCTTCCTGCTGCCCAGTATCATAGATCTGCAAGTACAAGTGATGGCCAAACTCCCTCAAGAGTAACCAGCGCAGCCAAGCCTCCTGCTGCCTGGTATCACAGATCTGCAAGTAGCCTCCTAGCTCCTTGCTCATCATCCCCATCCACTCAATCACTTGTGGATGCCTCCCTCTTCTCCTCATCCTGGTACTCCTCCCATGAGGGCTACCATCCTCCCAAATCAAATTGCTGATTTTGCACTTCATGGGATTTTGAAATATAAACTTCTCAAGGATCAATGAGACCCTATCAAGAATCAAATAGGTGGTAGGAAAAAACCTCCCATCATGATGTGTATGGCTCAAGGGATGTCCAACACAAGCATGAGAGATGTTATCCATCCTAAGATGTCCTCCATCTACTATCTGCTCTTGTGAGAAGGGAAGAGAGTCATTGCATCCCATGGTATGTGGAAGTGCATCTCTCGTGAGATCTCTCCTTGAGACCTCCCCTTCATCCATGTTGCACAGCGCAGTGCAACCAAGCTTCTCTCGATCTGCATTTGGAACTTCTTGTAGAGCTGCAAGAGTCCCATCCTCAAAAGTGTTGGCTGCCCCAACTGTTGATGCATGTGGCTGCTCCTCCGTGACTGTGACAGCGTTTTTACAAGCCTCCTCAAGAGGTGATGTGATCTCTTCTTCTCGATTAGAATTGGAAGCGCATGGTACTTCCTCTTCTTTTTCTTCAACCTTCTTGACCTCCTCAACAGTGGATGCATCTTTTCTGGATCTGAAAAAGAATAAACTATCCTTTTTCACCGTTCCGGTCCTCTTGGGCTTAGACTCACAGGGACTAGTGGATCCCTCATGCATGGGAAGAGGTGATCTTCCAGTAGTATGCTGCAAATCTGAATTCTTCATGCTAGAAAATCCATCCTCTCTGAGCTGACAGTAATCTTTGAAGGGAAAAATTTCTTTGAAGTCTTCCCTCATGGACTTCCATTCTCGGAAATAATCTCCAAAGGGTACATGACCACGCTGTTGTGAGATCCTCATATTTTCCATAGATAACTATCTCCACAGGCTGAGCCAGAACTATGCTTTGATACCAATGTAATATCCCAAAAGAGAATTTTCAGCAGATCATGCCTAAAAAACGCATTCTTCAAGTATGAGGGCTTCAGCTATCATATCATATCTCTGAAAATGTTTAGCAACCAAAATAAATAGCGACAACCTTTATTCAGCAGCTAAGGAGCAAAAAGGCGGGGAAAAAGTGAGGAATGCAGCTAAAATGAGTGAATAAAAATTTTCATAAAATGACGGGTCAGGTTAGGAATATGTTAGAATAGTTCAAGAGGACTTCCATGTCGAATTTCAGCTCAAACAAAGGCGTTTTGCTATGTTAGCAGGTTCTCCTTCCCCGACTAGTCAAGAAAGAAAACCACAGTTTCCCAGACTTTGAGTATACGGTTGCTGGAAAGCAAAAAGACGAGCGTATTTTACGAAGATATGATGTAGCACTAACAATAATCGGAAGGGAATATGAGTTTGGGTACAAGGCATAGGCTTTCAGCAAGGTTAAACAACAATTTTATATAGAAAACCCCTCAAGATAGAGGTGCCGCAAGACAAGAAAATAATCCAGAAACCCTACAGCGTTTTCTGCAGTAGCTGTGAGACAGAAGATGCATATATAGACAATAATAATGTATAGCAGCAGAAGAGAGTACAAATCTTGAGGAAACAAACTCTCAAGAGAAGAAATGCAAGCCTCCACAACACATGTACATAAACATGAAAAGTACTGCTATTTCTGCACAAACCCAGGCTATGGAAAACACAGTCTAAGATAAAATGATGCTCCAAAATAATGTCAACACATGGATATGACAATCGATGGCCCAAATACAATAGGGGAGCAAAGCTCTAACCCTTATAAGCAAAAATATCTCAATCCTCCAAGGGATTGGCTGAAACACACGTGCATGCAAAAATCACGAGGGAGTTCTTTGAGCATTTCCTGCAACTCAATACGGAACACAATAGAAAGGTGAAGATGATGCACAAGGCGAAGTAGACCTCCTCCAATGGATCTCCAAGTGGAAGGGCAGATCCTTACTGCCAGGATGCCCTACAATCAACAACAAGCCTCCATCAAAATAACGCAGGACACTAAGAGGGGCTAGCATGATCAGGATAAAACTCTTTGGCCAAGTGCCAAGATCTGAAAATCAGCTCCAAAGTCTCCCAATCTAATCCTCCAAAGAGAAGAAAGACTCTCCCTCTGAAAAATAAGAGAAGGAGGTGGTGTCGCAAAGTCACCACGGCAACACCCTACAACACAGAATTACGCTGTTGCAGCAATAATGCTGTAATGGAGGATGATGCTAAGAAAATAACCTTGCCCGAGCAGGCACTCGAAGTCCCCCGGGGCTAAGGGTGAGATCTCCGCACGGAGACACTCGGTGCACTTAAACGGTCGCCAGACAGAGCTGCTTGGTAAGTGATACCCAAAAAGAAAGAACAAATGTCTCATCAATAATCAATAATCAAAGAATCAAGCATGAATAAATATGAAACCTGTATCTGCATAGTGTTGGTTTCCCTCCAAAGCAATGTAGCCTCTCTCTCACTATCCCATCTTCATCCTTATCCACATTCTCATCCTTATCTATGCTGGCAGAAGCAGAAACACAAAGTGTACATAGGCCCCCTCCTCCAGCAGTGTTGGGTTCCCCTTGACTCACTTAAGAAGTCACAACGTTGTGCTACTAGGTGGATGTCTTGTTGCTTAAGTGAGTTTAGATCCTCTTCTCTTTTATTCATAAACTCTTAAGTCAGCAAATAAACAATATAATATTCAATTTCCTATCGCAAATTAGAAAAGAATCCTTGTTAAAAAACAACCTTGAGACCCTTAAAAAAATCGAATGTTATTTTATAGCTTGAAGAAAATGGAACAAGATACTACGTAACTATAGGATTAATCCATGTAGGCGTCATTTCATAAAGCCAAAATCAAATCGCCAGAGTTGAGACAATTCACCCACATAAATTTGGAAAGAACATCAGATTTGTAACAAAGTCTTTATGCCTTTATTCATTAAAGAAAAATTCAAGAGCTTCCAAGACCGGTACACGATTACGAGATCGGATGACTTAAGAATAATAAAGATACCTCTCTGTATTTATAGAACCAAAGATCTCTAGCAATGGTTTGGATGATCACCGTCAAAATAATCTCAACGTCCAAAAAGATTACTGAGCTATCTTTTAATCGGAAGGCGTTAATTAAAATTTTGAGAAGCAAACTTTATCAATTTAATTCAATTTTAATTAACTCAAAAATATTATTTTTAGGATTAATTTCCCTGTCTGACATGACAACTAGCAATCTTAAAGGGTCCAATATTTCTTGAAATTCTCAATATTCCCTTGGCCTGGAAACTTAGTCTTTAAAGTTACAAATTTTTTAAAAGTTAATCTAAATTTGGACCTAAATTAGTAAATTTCTTAGCTGCTTTATTAATTCGACTGACAGGACGAGAAATTAAATTGACTAAGAGGATTATAATTATTTTCCAACCCTCTTTTACATGAGATAATACATTTGTACATGAGGTAAAACCCTTGTATAGACCCTCGAATGGATACCCGGTTACGCGACTCAAAATGTGATCTATTAGACCAGAAGTAGCTCAAACTACTTTTACAAGGACTCGATAGAAACTCTAGGACTCACTTAGTATGCTGATGACAGAATCCACCCTAGCTTTGGGGTGAGGCTGGAGGGAAAAACTCGCCGATCACTTTCGTGAATCAGTGAGACAAAAAACCTCCTAGGATAGAGATCATCAACAACATACTAGGCTTACCTAGGTTGTTACATACATGGACGGTCTTACTTAGATCATTTACATCATAACAATGCAGAATGGGTTTACATCATTTATAACAATGTCAACTGTCGATGAAATCTGGATGATGGAATCTGAATGGCGCAACCACGTCGAACATGACGAATCCCATTTGAAAAAATGGGGGTGTACTGCTATGGGGTAGTTGACGAAGTGTGGTCAACTTTCTATGTCTATGTACGCTCACTAAAATGAGAATAGATCAATCCCACTGCGGATGGTAGAATAAGTTGGGAGCACGATAGTTCATGTGTTTCAGACCTCGATGAATAATTAAAACATTGGAAGAACCACTTGCATGATGTATCTACTAAGCATTGTAACAAAGTTACTAAATTACTTTTCTTTGTCACATTAGAGGTGCGTGACTTACCATTTTATGATGGAATTGAGAATTTTGTCCTATTTCTGGAGGAATTTAAGAAAATTTACTTGAGGAACAATGATATGAAGCCTTGGAATTCACCTTAAGATCCACTCCAACCCGATGGTGGGGCGCACACAAATAAATATTAGGAGGATTGAAGGAATTTTTCAAGCTGATACGACTCAAGTTTGGTCAAGTAGACACTAAGATCACAGAGAAGTACGATGGTAAAGATTATCCTCATGAGCATTTATCTTGATGGACTGTATCTTGGGGTGAATAACCTCAACCTGAATGGGTGCATATCTTAATTCATACTTTGGATACGATACCTCAACAGTGGTATCTTGAAACAAAACTGTGCCATGTCACCACAGATTGGTATGAGATGAAAAAAGGTTTCTTATTGACTTATAAATTCATCGACGATTGGGATTGTATTAACAATTCTTTTCAAGAAGTCATACCATGGATATTCAAAATTACCGCTGAGCCACGAGCTTTGGTATAGCCTGATTGGGTTTCTCATTTGGAAAAATCTCGAGAATGTTACAATATGACTGTAGAAGAAGGTGAGGAGGATATGCGGAATGTTAATATTCTTGAGTCAAAAGGGAAACGTGAGGTTGAAGGTCCTGAAGTAGAGATTCCATTCATAGCACAACCTGTCAGGACTCAACAAGTCAACATAGGATCAAAAGCGGATCCCAAGTTCACAAATATTGGGGACTATTGGGACGATGACATAATGAGAAAGTTCACTAAATTGCTGTATGAATACCAAGATCTACTCCCCACAAATTTCTCAGAGTTGAAAGGAATTTTAGGAGATATGAGAGTTATGAATATCACTTTGAAGCTCGATGCGAAGCCGGTTAAGCAACACCCATATCAGCTAAACCCAAAATACAAAGAAAACATGCGGGAAGAGTTAGACAAGATGCTTATTGCTGGAATTATTGAACCAGTAGAAGAATTCGAGCAGGTCAGGCCTATGGTGGTCTAGAAAAATAAAACTAAGGGAGAAATAAGGATTTGTGTTGATCTTATAAAATTGAACAATGCATGTGTTCATGATCCATTTCCGACTCCGTTTGTTGACGAAGTTTTGGAGAACGTTGGAGGCCAGGAAGTATACTAATTTATTGATTGATTCTCAAGGTACCATCATATTAGGATAGCACTAGAAGATAGGAGCAAGACCACCTTCACTACTGAATGGGGATCATTTCACTACACTGTCATGCCATTTGGATTAAAGAACGCTCCCGCCATATTTTCTAGAGTCGTCGTCGTAGTATTCAAAGAATATATCCACAAGTTTCTAGAAGTATATTTCAATGACTGTGTTAGAATCCTGTAATTCACAGTATCAAAAGGTGACTCATTATTTCTCATATCTTTCATATTGAAAATAATATTCCATGGCTATCATTTATTTTCAGAAAAAGAGGGGAAATCCCGACTGTCAAGAGCTTCAAAGGAATCAATCTGCCTTTCAGTTCAGTGAAGGAGGAAGGTGTGCTGAAAAGTGTAATGGTGAGAAAACTTCTTTTCTGCTGTCATTTGATATCATTTACCCTCTCTTACCCTTCATTTTTTCAAAATTCTGAATTCTAATGCCCGAAATCCCATTAAAACCATTCAAATCCAAATATCTCTGCTTTTTGGACTTTATAGCAGCTCCGCCCCCCACAGTAGGCCGCTTGATATATTATACATATGTTATAAACCACTTCAACCTTACCTTATCGCAAAACCTTTACCTCATCAAACCATTCCTTACCTTTTCGCATCGGCATTTCGCAACAATCCTTGTCGCCTTCATTTGCCACTCCATAAATCTTGCGATTTGTGGTATTGAGTGGGCCCCATCTTCATCCTCCCACATCACCCTCCATCATCGCACATCGCACTTCGTGGGATTTAGCCTTTAACTCCCATTCCTCATAACCAAACCTTAAATATTGCGATTTGCAGTATTAAACGGGCCCACCTCCTTGCCACATCAATCCTCCTCTCTTCGCACATCGAAAATATTAAAATTTACCCTTCACCGCTCATAACCTTGCGATTTGCAATGTGAAGGAAGCCCCCACCTCTGTCCTACCATGTCACTCCTCCACTCACCACACTTCACAATCATAGATTATAACATTTAACCTCTGCCACTCATAACAAAAACTTCCGATTTTTTATATGCGATGTGAGTTTGGGCCCCACCTCCTTGCCACATCACGTCCACCTTTAAAATCCCCACACCTTTCCGTCACTCCCCCACATCGTCCCATATCTGATGGCCTGTAATGATTTTTGGCCCCCCCTTGGCCTTCGAACTTTAACCATGGGGGGGGGGGGGGGTCCGAAATGGGTGGTATATCTTACCACCATTCCTGCTACATGGCGCGCCCAGGCTAGTTCGCACCCCCTTCTCCGAAACCACTTTCTGCCATCACCCCCCTCCGAAAGATGGTTTTCACCACTAGAAAAACCACCACAGTTGCTCCATGTCTCCCGCCAGTGCTGCGTCACGTCAGCCACTGCCTCTGCTGCACCACTGCACCACGTCAACCTAAATTTGCTCACCAATCCTGCTCCACGTCGACCTACCTGGCCAACTAGATTCCTTGATGGTGTTGCATTCCGATGACCGGTAATTTGAGCAGGGTTTTGCGTCATTTATAAATGGAAAATGATTTTCCCATTTCAAAATCCCTTGCAATAATAACCGATGCAGCAAAGGCAGAGTCGGTTAGAAGGCAGAATGGCCATGATGACAGCTAGCACAACACTAGATTTAATTATCTAGCAACGAATTTTTGAAGAGGCAGAGACAAGATGTTAGAGAAATCCTTGCCTCTTCGACATCACACTAGCCAGATTTTGATCATTTCATAATCAATATCATACTGTAAAAGTAAATGCAACCACCGTTTTGTCAGTTTTATCTTATCACTGCCATTACATGGTTCCACTCGTCCAATTTTAGCTTGAATGAAATTAATGAAAATCACTGTAGTAGATAGAGTAACCGACTTAAGTTTTATTTAAATACTGCATACATTGACATTATCAAGGGTTTGTGTTAGCCACGTAAAAGTTGATTATATCAAAAGGTGGCTAAATCTATTTTGAGCCTTCAAGGAACAAATTCTATTACTAAGATTTTGTGGCTCACAGAACTCTAGAGGCCCTCTTGCCTCTGTCCGGATCCTACTTTTGTTTACATCCCAAAAAAAAAACTGCGAAATCCGAGATTTCAGAGGCCAAATTTTTCTTGCCAAACACCATTTTTTTCCTTTCCCTTCACATTAACCTCATCTTTCTATACCCCTATTTTCCCACAAAAATCCCTCATTTTCACATTTCTGCCTTTTCCCCTCATCAAAATCCCCTTTATAAGGTTCTAAGACCCCTTCTTAGCCTTATCGGAATCCCCAAATTCCTTTGAAAATCCTCGAAAAGCATTAAAATGCATATTTTCTATGTATTGGGCTTAAGCCCCATTGGGCTAAGTCCCTAGCCGTTCCACCCATACACCATGGCGCCGTGACCGCGCGCCGAGCAGTTGGGCGCTTATTCTAGTTTAAATAAATATTTTGCAAAACATTAAAAAACCTTTGAAAATTTATTCAAACCATCGAAATATCATTTTATTAAATTTTCCGCCCATGCAATTTTTGGAGCAATCTACATCGTCGATCTGATCCACAGATCTGACGGTGTGGAGCGCGCCTCCCTGTGGACCCCCCAGCCGTGTGCCATTTTCCCAAAACCACGTGGTTTTTATCGCACCACTCTTCGGCGGAGGGCGGTTTTTGCCCGATGACCAGCGATTCCATACATCGCTTGCCACGCGTCCCATGTACTATTTGTAAAACCGCCGTCCATCCGTCGTCCATCGCGCGTTAATGTTCGGACTAGGACGCCCAACGATATTTCTGTGGACCGTCCAATCTGGGCCCACTGAATCAACAGCGATCGCTTGCCGAAGTTTCTCGATGGTTAATGAAGGTGCACGCACGATAACTGGGCCATCGTACCGCGGCAAATCAATCTCCGCCGTCGATCTGATCTGCAAATCGACGGCCCACAATTCACCGCCTGATCTCTCCGTTTGAATTTCCATTTCCCAATCCCGATTGTCGATCTCTGCGCGATTGACGGCTCAGATTCATCCTTCTCCTCTGACCGCCTCGTTCAATCTTGACCGTCGATCTCTGCACGATTGACGGCTCAGATTTAATCCTTCTTTCACCCATTCCACGATCGCTCCCGATCAATACTGACCGTTGGATGATGCCATCCATTGGATCCGATCTCCTCGCACGCCCTCCGATGCAGTTAACCTATATACACAGGTTTTATAATAGTTTTCGTGTTTTGCAAGGTTTTAAATCATTTTTTTCGTTATTTCCAAAGAAGATTCAGAGGCGGAGGGTGACGACTTTCCTGTCTTCGATTCGTCGAAATCATCTGGTCGTCATGTTTCATCGATGTTTTCTCGGGCATGGATGCCTTATAAACCCTGCGCAACTACACACCAACAAAAACACCATGGAAGGAGCCACGGTAAAAAAGTATCGTGCCGAGACTAAATATATACGAGAACGGAGGATTAGAGACAGTTTTACGGAAATTACGGCTAAGAAAGGTATCAAAAGCCTAATCTCACTTTACGCTCTGATTTAAGAATATTTCAAAGGGTTTTATCATCGGGAGCAGTTCCCCTTTAACGCAATTGAGGCAAATTGATCTCTTCCATTCTTGAAATGCCACACATTGCCTCAAAGTATTCAATCACGGAGCCAAATTTATGGATCGAGAATTAGATGTGTCTCAAAACGCGGTCGAAGAGTTACTCTGCTTGGTGCAACGCAAATAATGGCTACGGAGAGTTACTTCGACGCCAGCTTGAAGGCTAATTGAACCTTCTCAAACTTCTAGTGCAAATGGGAAGTAAATAAAAACCCTCTCCAAGTCCCTTTCGACTATAAAGATCTCCATAGAGATCTTTGGGGAAAGTGTGCAAGCTTATTGCACTAGATTCAATAGTGTGTATAATGCACTTTCCCTACAACTAAAACCTCCACAAGGCTTAGCTTTAAACAAGTTTCTGAAGGGTTTGATCCCGAGATGGCTTATCGAGCGAGGAGAGAGATTTTGCAACTCTTGAAGATATGCAAAAAGGGTGCTCTTTCTGTGGAAGTCAACCTAATGGAGAAGAGAGCAAGAATGAAAACTAAAAAGAGAGTGTCCTTTAGAGAGGAAAATTCCCCTTCTACTTCCAAGTCAAAAGATGGAAAGAATGATGGAGGAGATGATGAAGAAAATGTGCATCCTTGATAGAGCACAAGCAATTCAAAACCAAAGCTACGCCTCAAAAACAAGAACTAGAATCGGAATTTTAGAAGGAACCAACCTCCAAACAAACCTAGGGAAGATGATCAACAAATCACTCCTCCCTTTCATCAAAACTATATAAGTGAGGTTGAGGAAACAAAGGAGATAATAGAGGAAGATGAAATCAACATGTTGGGAGTAGATAGTGATGACTTTGAGATTCATTTTGATAGGGAACAAGGTTTTCATACCCCTTATGATGACAACAAAGATGATAATGCAAGTTATTTTCGGGACATGGAAAATGTCATCATAGAGCCTAAAAAATAATATGACCTTAGAAGCAAAACCGGTCAACAAACTCCCAACACCAAAACCTCTCGAAAAAATATTCACAAAACACCACTACAACCAAGCCTAAAATTGTCAAACAAAAGGATAAAGCGATGAGCTGTGACTTCGATAGAGATAGAGAGAAAGACACTCAAAACAATGAAGAACGAGTGCGGACATTAGTAGTAATCTTTGCATTTAGCTAGTACTCTTGTTAAGACCATGTTGTCAAAAAACAAGTAGAACAAATCAACAAGCTGATGTTGTCGATAGATTTCGG
The DNA here is from genome assembly GCA_034641835.2 of Pinus albicaulis. NCBI lineage: Eukaryota > Viridiplantae > Streptophyta > Pinopsida > Pinales > Pinaceae > Pinus > Pinus albicaulis. The sequence continues at coordinate 10,755 of JAXQQM020064351.1, forward strand.
GAGCTAGTACGAGTCGAGACAAGTTCATCAAAGAACTGCATTCTTTTCGACCCTAGAGCGAGGGAAATTTCAAAGATCGAATCTCTGTTCCCCCGACCGAGTTAGCTACCCGAGAATGTATATAGGACCCAAATTTTGAAGGCTTTAAATATTGAGGATAATAATGAATCGGTCAATCTTAATGATGACCAGACCAAAGCTTATTTTTGGTCCTAAGATTGAAGGTATATATCAAGAGGGACATGTACCTCCCTTTTATGTGAGTTTTAATTTTCATGACAATATCCTACATAATGCTATGCATGACTGCGGGAGCCTTGCACAACCTTATGCCAAAGGTGATAATGGAAAGGCTAGGATTAGAAATAACCGAGACCTTACAAGGATTTATATTCTTTTGATTGAAACAAAGTAAAGTGCCTTGGCTCGATCAAAGATCTTTGTGTAACTTTGACCCAAATCCCGACCAAGTGCATGGTAATGGATGTTGTGGTGGCTGATGTGCCTCCTAAATATGGCATGTTGTTGTCAAGATCATGGGGTGCCAAGCTGCAGTGGGTACCATACGGATGGACGGGACATATGCCACTATTCCTATTTTTAGCCGACTCGAGAAGACTATACGAGAGAGTCACACATGAAGTTCATGGTCGGTAGTCTCACGAAAAGCCTGAAAATTCTCCCATTTATTTACTGTGCATACGGACTGGATTTGTTTATATTTTTGCAATAATGAATCCACAAAACAATCGGAGCCAAAACATAGTGACTCAAATAAACAGGTTAGAGACCCCAAATCTAGAAATAAATGCGGTCCTAGATATGGAAGAAAATGAGAGAGAAATTTTGGAACAGTGTGTTGAAACAACAGACCGTAATGAACAAAGCCAAGATGGCAAACAACGGATTTCCGCTCATGCTCGGCTCCATGACAAATGCGAGGAGGTGAAACAAATACAAATAAGTGCCGAGATTTCATAGCAACCCTTGAGCACGTTGGTTGAAGGGGACAATAACCAAGATGAAAGCGAAAATAGTCCTCTATGGAGTATGTATTTTGATGGGTCATGCACTAAGAGAAATGCGAGCAGGGTGTATGGATTACTAACACCGAAAACAACCACATAGAAAACATTTCCTCGCAAATTAAAATTTCAGTATTCCAATAACATAGCAGAATATGAATCCCTTCTCTTAGGCTTACATCTCGTTAAAAAAGTTAGGAGTCACAAGAATTAATGTGTATCGGGATTCGTAACTAGTCATCAAACAAGTTTATGGGGAATATAACGCAAATCATCCCGGACTTAGAGCTTATCGAAACGATGTCATGGACCTTTTAAAAACTTTTGAGGAGTCCAAATTAATTTTTGTCCCAAGAAAAAGAAATATTGCCGCACACAATTTAGCTTTTGCGGCTAGAACATGCTTAACGCCGATTTGGAACCAAAGATTGTACAAATCAAATTAAGTTTAGACCAATGGTGCGAGATAATAAAAAAAATATTGGCAGGTCTTTGAGGGTGAAAAATAGATAGAGGATTTTTACATTGGGCATGAATGAATTTGAGTCATCCGATTCGGATTCTAAATCCGATGAAAATCGCCTAAACAAAAAATCCCCACGAAAAATAAAAACCGTCTGGTCCCGTAAAAATCAACATGTTAACTAAAAAACTTTAAAATCATACTGAAGAATACAAGGACACGGAAAACGAAGACATTGAGGTATTGTCGTCAAAGGCCAAAGACATACCTAGGGGGCTAGCACCGTTAGAATACCTCTTTGATTTTAACGATGTAGCAAAGAAACCCATCGTAGAATACGCAGAGTCTGAGGTCCAAGAATGCGACATAGGCACCAAAGATCAGCCTAAAATGATTAAATTAGATAGGTCCTTGCCACCAGACATGAAAAGGAAATACGTTGACTTTTTTGAAGAGTTTGTCAATGTTTTTTCTCGGAGCTATGAAGACTTGAAAGCCTATGATACGGAAATCATCCGAGCACAAGATCCCTTTGAAGGAAAACCAAAAAACCCTTTAAGCAAAAACTACGTAGAATTAATCCAATACAAGCGCCTCTAGTAGAAAAGGAAATCAAGAAAATGTATGAGGCGGGAATCATTGTGCTCGTGAGGGTTTTCGGATTGGGTTTCTAACCTTGTAGCCTAAGGAAAAACATAGGAGAAATCGATCTGTGCATTGATTTCAGAAACCTTTACGGGGGCCTCCCTAAAAATACAATTACCCTTTACCCAAAATGGAACACATTCTACAAAGGGTAGTTGGTTCAAAAAGGATTTCTCTGTTAGATGGTTTTTCAGTGGGTATAACCGGGGTTTTAGTACTCCCAAAAGACCAACTCAAGAAAGCCTCTCGGTTTTTGCCTCATATCCTTCGTGATCTCCCCTACAAAGTATAGCAATAATATACCCAAATTTGATGGATAAAATGTAAATATCACCGATGAAAAGCACATTCAAAATCTTGAGAATTTTCTTGACCTGTTTGAGGTGGAAGAAAATGATGTGGCTATTCGGATGTTTGCCCTATTATTGCAAGGTAAAGTTAAAAAATTGGTTTAATAATCTTCCCGATTTGCAAGCATTAGCAATTTTCATCAATTCACGCAAGTTTTCATAGATACATGGGTGGTCATGGGAAATGTTTTTCTCATCATAGAAGAGTATAACCATTTAAAAAGACAACCAAGGGAGAGAGTAAAAAAAAATTTCAGCCAGGTTCAATAAGGTATACCATTCAATGCTGCTAAGATAAAGCCACCCCTAGGATTAGTTCTCTTGCACTACCCGGATGCAAGGAAAATTTTAAGGATGGAAAATTATATTGAAGTTTCAAAAAATTGGCAAATCTCACTAGTCCCTAATATGCAAACTATAAAAAATTTATTGATGTATTTGTAAAATTATTCAAATTTGTAATGATTATATATATATTCTATATATAATATTGGCGATTTTTTGATGCAAAATAATTTTATATTGTAAAATTTAGGGCGAATAATTTTTATAAAAAAATGGAAATTGGCAAATCTCTTTTTTTGGAAAAATAATGGAAAATTAGCCCACCTACCAATATTAGCCTCTAAAATTTTCCATGCCCAAGATGCCTTTGATCCGGGAGATGGCATTCCAATTAAGAGAAAGGGACCCCGCAACCCTTGAAGAAATGCAAAATGTGGCGATTGATGTGGAAGCAAACCCACTGAATAGAGAGGCAAAGTTAAAAGCATTGAAGAAGGAAAAAAATAGAAAAACTAGATATCTTTAGAGGTAAAACTAGATATCTTGGGAAAAAATAGTCTGTTATCAATTAGAAAAAAGTGAAACATCATTCGACATAGTCTTAGAAGTTCATTTGTCAAAGGTATGGTCATAGAGTTCATTAGGAAAATTTAAATTTTTTTCATATTAGTCTATCCTAAGGTCCAAACCCACCCCCATTCAAGTCCTATCATGTCCCATCAGTTATCATTTGCTAACATATTCCATTTTCCATGTTTTGAAATTAAAAAGGCCACTTTAGCCAAGATTTCCTATTTTCTTAGTGAATTACACAAGAATAAGCGATTCGCTACGAAATTGCTAATACTTTTGTAGCGAAAGCGTGAGGAAATACACTAGCTACGCTACGAAAAGAGGTATTTTTGTCTATATTTTCAAATTAGGTGCTAGGTGTCGATCAATCATTAGAAGTGTTAGGGTGGATTTCATTCGAGTCGATTAGGGGTTAAATCAAGTTACAATGGTCATGGATGAGATCATTATTACTATTTTTAGCATGTATGAGTCATGATTAAGCCATGGGCTATCATCGAAACTTTAAAAAATATTACCCAATTGAGTCATTTGTCATTATTTACTCCATATTTGCATGCTATTGAGTTGTGGAGAGTTGTTTCACCAAGCCTAGCCGCTTGTCGGGCATTTTTGAAAGTTGCAAGTGTCGTTGATCAAGCAAGGAAGAGAAGGTATAAAAGCACCATGGCTGCAAAGAGGAAGACCAACAAAGGAGGCCATCGCCTCGGATATGAGCCATCGGACATGAATTTTTCCGAATGAAGACGCAATCGCCTTAGAAGTTTTCGGAAGAACAGAGTGTTTGTAGTTTTGCCAAAGATTGCAAGGATGCCATGTGCGGGTTTCTAAGGATTTTTCCATCGGTTTCAATGGGGACAACTTCAAAGGTGGGAATGATGAACCTCAATCGTAACACCGCAGACTATTGCAGCGAGCAACAAGAATTTCTAGAGGAGGAGAACAATGGTTCAAAGGTTTCAAGTTCACCATGCGAGAATGTAAGGAATTTATCAAGCCGGGAGCATAGTGAGATTGATCTCACAAATGCCATCCCAAGGAGCTACATGAAAGAAAACTTCTCAAAGCTGCTGCTAATCATTCGTAAGTACTTCACTTATGAAGGGAGGTATCATATGGTTTATTCCTACCACCTCAGAGCTGCTATATTTTTTTGGTAAGAAATCTATTGATCTACCTTTTTTACTTATATAGAAGCTTAGCTAAAATGTCAAACAAATTTCAAGCTAAATCTGAAAGGAAATGAAACCTCACTCTTTCATCATGGTTTAATCAAGTTGCTAGTATTAGAAGAGTTAAAGAGATTAGGCGGAGGCTGGTCATCTTTTCTATTTGTCAATGGTTTTGAAGTAGATTCCCTTAGTCCTAAAAGAACTCTTAAACCTAGAGGCATACCATCACCTTTAGTAGCGAGAGAAAATTGAGCCGGTGATCATGGAGACAAAGGCATTGAAAAAGGATGAGACACCCTAAAGCTTCACCTCGCAAAACAAAAAGCCAACTGTGAGAAAACTTGCAAAAAATAAATCCAATTGTGAGAAAACATGGAATTAAGAGGGTTACAAGAAGCCAAAAAGTGGCTAAGGGTAACTTAGAAGACATTTTACATGCTATTGATATTGAAGAAACTCCCATAGTCCAAGTCGAAGATATATATGAGGGAGGAAAGAAACTCAAGAAAGAAAAAAACATCTAAGAAGTTATATTTTGAAGGTGAGGATGCAGGGATTCATGTTTCAAGCTAGGAAACCAATGAAAAGACATGCCAAAAAGGTCTTGGAAATAAGTAAAGAAGCTCAGAAGGTCACTAAAACTATACAACCATCACCAAACATCATTGACCTTTTCTCACCCTGCAAAAGAAGAATCAATCATTAAACAAAGGAGAGGAAAAGAGAAAATTATTGAAAAAACGAGACCGAGGTCCTTAAGGAGAAGTTAAAGCTAGAAAATGATGAAATTTCAGTCTTGAAGAAAGAGGCGGGGAAGCACAAGGTTCGGGAAGGTACAATTTGAGAAAACGAAATAAATTTGGGAAGAAAAAAGTTAATACCGTGTCAAAGACCTTAGATAACACACAACAATTGATCAAATGGACTCAGCCATTGAGAGGAGAGGTGAAGCATATCAAAAAAATTAACCTGCACTTGAAATCTAAGAATAGGACATTGACGAGACCAAGTCAAAGAAATTCAAGAGTAGTTAGAATTGATTCATGAAGAATTGGAGAAGAAGGGTTTGAAGATGATTGTAGTTGAGGAGCCCATTGCTCAACTAATCATTAATGAAGAGGAAACACCTCAAGGGTCTTAAGTTGAGTTTGATTATGTTTTAGGAGGTTCATGGCATGCTGAAAGACGAATTTTATACAAGCTGGAGGTTACTTTTTTTGAGACAAGGTTTAAATTTGGAAATTTTTGCAATTTTTCACGGTTTCGTAGCGTTTCCTAGGCTTAAAACCAGGAAAGCACTACAAAAATTTATGTAGCAACTTATTTGCTTCCAAAATCACTTTTTGCAGCTTTCAAGAAGGGAGAATGGTGGTGATGATGTGTCATGACTAGGATGAAATCATGGAACAACGAAAGAGCAGTGAGTTTTTGGGTTTAAAATCTTCTTTTTTCAAAGCTACGAAAACTCGCTACAAAATTGTCTCTGTTTTCGTAGCGAGTTGTTTTTGAAGATTTTGGAGTAGCTTAATGACATTTCTAGACAACTAGGCTCCTCCAATAGGTCAAGGGACCTTAACATCAAAAATTTATGACTTGAAGAAAGTGTTATGGGGACATATCATCGGCTAAAAGCTTTCTTTGAAGATAAGGGTCATATCCATGAAAAATAGGGTTTTGTTCCACACGTTTAGGAGGATTTTTAATATGTAAAAGTGGTAATTGTAGAGCTATAAAAAGGGTCTCTTTCACCTCTAATCACCTCACATTAATATGTCAACCCGAGAGCGTTTTGTCATTACAAAGAGTGACTCAATCCGAAAGCTCATTCGTCGGAGTAATGCTAGTAGTATAGTGCTTAAGAAATACAAGAGTAAACGGATGCTTAAGCTGAAATCAAATTACTTTAAAGAAATAAATCACACACTCGGGAAACTCCATAACTCATCAGTCAAGGGTTCGGTAGTGATAAACCATCCCTTCGAGCGATGGAAAAAGGACTAAAGCATAGATCACAAGCACAGGGAGCTAAACGATGGTCAATCTTTGCTCACTACGGTCTTAGATCATCTCTCACGAGCAAACCATCAAATGCGAGATAAATAGAACAACAAAGGAAATAAAGGATTAAACCACAATTCCGAAATGGAACAACAACTCTAAAATGGAACAGACAAGTGAATACTAAGTCCCGCGAGTTATAATCAAACTCAATCTATACACTCTTTGCAATCAAGGAACATTCTATCATTCTAAAGGCGAATTACACAAATCATATTAATGGAACGGCAATAACGATTAATGAATTATGGAACAATACTGATTCGGTAGAAACGCACTACAACACAAATGTTAATATAGCGACTACGTAACATAACGAGTAAGGGATATGCGATTAACTCTTGAAAGGAATAATAACGCAATGCGGAGTTAACACACAAGTCTAGTCAGTAGAAACTTCAATGATTCAAACTTGAACGAGCATGTAATATGAACTTGTAAAGCATATCAAATAATCGAATAGCAATAATAAACAAACCACACGAAACGAAGGCTGTAGTGGTACGGGAAGCAAGTGTCCTTCGGGGCCGGGCCCTTAGCCTCCAAGGATACACCGCTTTAGGTTAACGCGAGACGCGAAGATGGAATAATCACCCAGGCTTTCATTAATACATTGATCAAAAATACATCGAACCAGTTCTCAACAAAGCTTAATAACCAAATCGATGTTTCTGAGAAGATTACATAAAAACGTATCTTATCTCGCCATTCTCCCCCTAAACTAACGGTGTTGTCTCTTTTTATAAGGACGATGGCGGAGATGTCCAAGCGGCTAGATAAATAAAGCAACGATCCCTCGGGATCTTCGATCTGAGGGATTCGCCAAACGATTAACTCTTCATCCCTGTCTTTGCTATTGCGACCGAGCTGGTGTCCTCTCCTTCTTGCCCGAGCCGATTCACCTTGATCTTGTTTCCCTATGTTTGCGTTCGGTTCTCATCCGGAGGGACAACGATTATCTCCACTTCGTTCTTATCTTTAGAGCGGCAACTCTTCGTTTTCTTCTTTCACCCGTATAGAAAATAACCATTATCGAGTGGCTAAGTTATACACATCGATTCTCACATGTTTTGTGATAGTTCCTTATGACTTTCCAAATCCATGATACAAAAGGTTCACAAATTGTATTAAAAAGTCTTTAAAGTAATCGAGCAAAATCATACCTTTTCGGTACTCCACACACCCCCGCTATACCTTGTTTCATGTCCTCATGAAAACATTGTAGTTGACATGTAATGCGGTGAGAGAGTATCTTTGGAGAAGGAGTTTCATGCGGAGGCCTACAACCATGTTGAGTGATTAAATAATCAAAGAAGTGACACTGCTTGCCCCTCGGGCATATCATACGGGGCACTGGTATCCATGTGCGGGATGCCAAATAATTGGAGCGCGAAATCTATACCCTAACCAAGATGACCACGCTTTCGAAGGCTGCGGCCATAGAGATTCAAACGGTCGACGGCTAACTCAAAGTTCTCATACTTAAATGGTTCTGCGAAAGCTGGATGTGCGGATCAAAGATTCGATATTGAAATTTGGGCTGCATTAATGGCCAAGTCTTTGATGGAAAAGAAATACTCTAAACCCTCTTGAATGAGTGCCTCATGCATAGGCCCTAGGGTTACAATGACACTCAGAGTCCTTATGTGGTTTATATGAGCTGTCCATAAGCATGCTAGGGTTCCTAGGCTCAAAGCCCTAACTCTTAAATCTAGACCATTTTCTTGACTCGGAAGGTATCATAGGCTTTCGGCCACTTAATACGATTAGCCCCGAATGAAATGAATGCTTGGAATTGAATATCACCAATGGAGGGACCGGGGTTCAATTCGGTCTCTGACTTAGCACAAGGTCGTGTAAATAAAGTTCACACAACAATCTACGGACTTTCACTCCATAATGTTTACAACGATCGATAAAATCATTGACATTGTTGATCACGTATAGGGGTGCACCTTCACAGCTTTTTATTTGTAATTGTAAATATCGTTCTAATAGAAACAGAGCATAGTTTTTAGCAGGAGCCCCTACATGCTAAAACATTATTATATAAAGAACACAAGTCATTCATCTTGTTTGATAGTAGTATCTAGTTTACAAGTTACTCTGTGTGACTTCCTCTTGTTCCTTCATCCATCCTTCAAAAAGCTCTGTCTTTTAGATTGAGTCGACATCCCTTAGTTATTTCTGCAACTCTTCATATTTTTCTAGGGGAACCGTTTGCTCTTTAAGTTGCTCCATTTCTTGCTTTGTGCTTGTTTCACCATCTTGTGCAAGGATTTTGTCTTTGGATCTTTCTTCCATGCATCGGTGGAGGCCGGAGTTTTACTCGAACCTTTTTGTTATCTTGTTTGGAGTTCGGGGACCACGATTACCCCACGAGGGTGGTGCCTCCGTCCGAATTTGCTTATCATCCTTTTCTGTCTTAATCGGAACGGCAGTGGATCCTCGAGTCTTGGAAAACAGTACGTTTTGTTGGCCCTCTTTTTTCCTCTTTACCTTCAGGTTCTTTTTCAAAATCCTAATTTGTTGCTCGAGTCGAGGTTATCGTGTTTAACGGTTTAGTCCGTTCCTTCCTCAACTTCTTGATTTCCATTGATTCCTTTGAAGGAACGGCGGTCTGTCGATGGTGGGTCGGATCATGACCAGATTGCTAACTCTTCCTCCCGGGGTTCTTCCTCCACCTGCTTCTGCTCAGTTTGATTACGGTGTATGCACCTCAGCGGATTACGATTCTTCCTCCTGGGGTTCTTCCTCTAGATTTTCCTCTTGTGACATGGGAACGATTGTTCCCGTTCGGTATTTTCTTCCTCTTCATCATGCATAGGCATGTTCTCTTCTTGAAATTGGTCGTGGGGATTCTTTGAGCTAGAAGGTTGACCGTATTTACTCATATTGGCTAGGATGGCGACCAAGTCATCTTCTCTTAGTAGGTCTTGTAATGGACTATTCTCCCTGCTGTCCCCTTTCTTCCTCTCGTCTCGGTTTCGCTTCTTTTTCTGTTCCCGAAGGTTCGGGTACTTCTTCTTCGGGTTTCTCATCTTCAATTATTGTCTGGTTGGTGGTGCTTCCCCTGAAGTCGTTCGACCTTCCCCTTATTCGAGCCAACAGGGTGACTTTACGGGTTTATTTATGCTTCCTCTCATCCGAGCTAACCAGAGCTGATTTCTGGGTTCCTCGCGGTTGCTCGGGTGAATCAACTACATGCTTTCGCTTTGCGGAGTTCTTGGTGTGTCTCTCGGTTGTTGTGATGTACTAGCAACATTTTCTCCGCGTTTTGCCGGTTGTTACGGTGGGTTTATAGAATGTCTACGTTTCGGGGATGGTTCTGTCGATCCCCCCTTCAATCGATGTAATGAGTCTTTCCCTACCATTGCTTCTTTGCTGAGTAAGACTATAACTAACAACAAGTCGAATTAACCCGTGGTGACTAAAAATTGCCTCTACGTGCTATGCCCTTTTCATACTTTGTGCGGCATCATGCAATAACGAGTTTAAAGTGCTTAGGTAAATTCACGAGAGCATTTCGTTTTAGAACGATTAAAAGTTTAAGGTGTCGTGGTCTTACCACGTCTTTTCTTCCTTCGCAAGTAATGTAGCTCTGCGTACTATTCTTGCTAGCTGCGTCCGGGGGTTCGCTAGGGTCGCTGGCGAATTCCCTTCCCTTTGATTGTCAAATGCTGGCCTTCATCTCGGAAGATGCTCGATGACCTTCGTAATCGTTCCTTTTTGAATGTCCATCAGGTCCGAGTAGGCGGTAGTCACGAGACACGCAATTATGGCATCGGTGACCGCTATTCGTTTCCCTCTTACTATGGAGTAGTCATCTTGTAAATTCTGCAAGAACTCCATTGCTACTGTCTCATTACCCTCCCGTAAGCGATTGAAATAGTTTAACCATCCTCGCTCTTTCCGAGATTTCTCGGGCAGACGAGAGATCGTTAGGTTGTTGAGGCTCACTACGAATTGCCTTTTCCCCCCCATGATTTCGTTGTGATTTCTAAATGGAACGACAGAAAAAAAACGTTTTCGGTTTGAAACACGAGAGAGCAAGGTTTCGCAAAAGAAAACACGAGTATGCAATAGTGCAGCAAAAACAACTTGTGCGAAAAAATAAAAATAAAAATATGCCATGCCGTGAAACCATGCCAAACCGTCGTGAACCGATTTTCCGAATGATGAATTGACACGTAATACGAGGGAATGATGAGGTTAACCTCCCCCCGCGATGTGATAGGTTGTCCCGGCACGGAAAAATAATGGAGCGGCACCTAGTACGTAATCAAGTCGAAAGGAACGACATGTGAATTTATGCCATGTTGAGAAAGGACAACAGATTACCGAAATCGAGGCGGAGGATGGATCGCGTGTTATGATTTGAGGTCTGCTTGTGTTATGATTTGAGGCTGATGGATAGGCATGTATCGTACTCGCTAATCTTAAGCGGTCATGGTCACCTCCGTTGCCATGATTGGTAATGATAAATATTCATGCGGTGTATAAATCGGGAAATAACATATAATTAGTGCCTAGGATATAAAAACAAAAGAGTGTTAATATCTTACCTATTGGTGTAAGCAAGGTGACTTCGATACCATTAACATTACTCTGCACATAGCAGGGTGTCCATAACCTTGGCAGAGTTGTTTTTCACCCCGGAACCATGATCTCGTGTGTATACTTAGGATGCGTTATTATGTCGGAATGTAGACCATTAGGGCTGGCTTGGTGACAGTTAACCATAATGCCATTCACGAGGAAAGAGCGAAACGTGGGAAGGCCGGCTCTTAATGAGACCTCTTTTGTTCCAAGGTTTGTTTATTTTGATACACCTTTTGGACCATATCCCTGGTGTGGTGGCGAATGGGAATGCCACTTCACTTCCATCCTCATGATCATGGTAGATTTGGCTCTCGATGAGACCCCCTATCCCTGCATTTGACATTTGACATGCTTTTTCTTTTTCCTTATTTATACACAAAGGGTGGTTCGAGCACTCCTTAAGAGTAGGAATGGTGGAAGAAGTCTTATTATCTCAATAGGAAGATATAAACTCTTTGCTCTTATTCCCAAGTACTAATAAAAAGATTTTTAAGGGAATCGAGCATGATAAAGATAACCAATCGGGGCAAAATTAGTAAAACCATGTCACAAAAGGTAAGAAATAAGTATGTCCTTCCATCTTGTCCTCTTATTAATGCGAGCCTTATAGATATAGCGATTTATGATTTGCAGATTTTCAGGTATCTTTGTGTTTTTATATTTTCATCGCACAAATACATGGTCGAAGCTTGAAGACTAGAAAGAAGACGGGAAAAAAGCATCCTCAATTTAAATCGGCAAAGAGATCAAAAGTATGCAAATGGTGTTACGTTGAAAAAGCAACAACGATGGATAATAGAAAAAGGAACAAAGCTGCAAATGCCGTTCCTTTTTGGGAAAAGGAACGAGCAATCATACTCAATATGCCATTCCATTGAAAAAAAAGTCAACACGAGAAATAAAAAGAACTGCTAGTTTCTTTAAAGGAAAAGGAACAATGGTAACAAAAAAAGGAACGAGCGATAGACGTAACAATATCGTTCTTACTGAAAAAGGAACAAGAGAGATCCAGATCGTCGTTCCTTTAGAAAAAGGAACAATGAGAACAAGCAAAACCAATATAATAAAAAAAACATACATATGCTATTAGAAGAGCAAAAAATCAAACTTTGTGGAAGAAAAAGGAACAACAAAATGACAAGAATTTATTCAAATCAAACTTATGTACAAGAATCACTCACTTTATGTACAATTTGCAAAAAGAAATAGACCCTTAATGAATTACGATTGAGGAAGATTTCTCTTCTTCTCCTAAGATCTCCAGATCGGTATCTCGGCGTATCTGTTCGGCGAGAAGGATTCCCGAGTAAGTGGTTTACAGTAGAGACGAACTCGGTGGCCATTTACCTTGAATGCATATCCAGAACCGTCAATAGTGATTAGAGTAAGAGTTCCATTGTCATGTACCTTCTCGGATTTCGTATGGTCCCAACCATCGAGTCTCAAGTTTTCAGAAGTCCCGAAACCGAGAATCGTATAACGAGAGCCCAGTCTCCCTCGTGGAAGACTTTTTTCTTAATGAGCGCATCATGCCATTTGGCTCATTTCGTCGTTGAATTAATGCTTGTATTTTGTAGTGCGAGGAGCCGAATTTCGTCTAATTCATTGATCTGCTTTAGTAGTCGATTGAGTTGTGCCTCCGTTAAGTCTGAGCCAACTTCTCGTGCTTGTACTGCGGTGTTTGGATTTCGAATTCTATGGGAAAAAATAGGTTGTTTTCCAAACACTAGTTGATAAGGTGAGTAACCGGTGGTGCTCCTCCATGTGGTTCGATAGGCCCCGGGAAGTGCTTGAGTAGTCGGGTAGCCCGAGTCACGCCTATGTGATGCAATAGTTTTCGTTAGGATTGATTCTATTATCTTATTGCTACTTTCTACCCCTTGCCATTACTTTGTGGGTGATATGGAGTAGTGATCTTATGCTTGGACATGATAATTGTTAAGTGTTGTGACTAATTTATGCCCAACAAATTGTGGTCCTCCATCTCGTAATTATTTCCCTAGGAAGGCCATAACGAACAAATAAAAGGAACGAGAGCCTGTATGACGGAGTCTCTTGTGGCTCTTGGTAATGCTTCGCCTCAACCCATTTGGTGACATATTCTGTTGCCACCAAAATATATGTTTTTCTGATTTGATGAAGGGTTGATGGGTCCAACGAAATCAGAGCCCACCGTTCGAATGGTTCGATGACTAAACCGTGGTTTTCGGAGGCATTTCATCGGCTCGACCAGTCGTCCCCTGCTCGGCGCTTTAGCCATCCCGAGCTTTGGACGAACTTCTTTGCATCCTTGAAGATCGTAGAGCCGGTAATATCCCATCGCCGCAATACTTTATGTCCGAGTCCTACGCTCGGCGAAGTGCCCCCCCCACATGGTCCATCGTGACGAGGCTTTTAGGATGTCAAAGATTTCATCCTCTCTAACACATCGCCCACGATATGCATGTCTGCTCATGTGTGAAACAAATAACCTCCAATCCATGAAAATCGAGAACTTTTTCGAATAATCCCGCTTACGCTCATTAGGAGTTAAATGTTTTGGTAATTTACCTACTGCGAGGTAATTGGCAACATCGGCATACCGGGCGTTTGAACGACAAATGGCAAACGGGTGTTCATCCGGAAATTGATCTTCCACTCGTCGTTGCATCGCTTGATTTTGGTATCCTTGAAAGAAAAATCGGCTACGGGGGGTTTTCTTTGCCGGGGCGGTCCTTGATTGTGATATCGAATTCCTGCACGATAAGATTAACCATCGAGTTACTGCGGCATTTGTGACGGGCTTATTTGCTAAATATTTTATGGCGAGAATGATCCGTATACAAGATAACGGGGTAGCCTGTGATATAATGTCTAAATTTATTGACGGCATGTATTACGACTAGAAATTCTTTTTTCGATATCGATTGTAATTCAATTCGGCGGGGGATAAATTTTTGCCGATGTAATATATAGCATATGGTTTTTTATCCTCTTCACCTTTGAGGATTTGCACCAATGGGTCGTATACGAGGCATCGGATGATATACGGAATGGTAGGTCCCGAGTTTGGTCCTCGAAGGAGCGGAGGCTGTGGATACAAGCTTCTTTAGATCCTCGAAAGCATGGTCACATTTGTCACGTCCAAAGGAAATCAACGTTACCGAGTCGGTGCATATAAAGGAGCGACAATGTGTGAATAATGCTCTATGAATCGTCTATAATAACTCCGAAAATCCAAGAAAAGCTGCGTACCTCTCGTTTGAGTAGTAGGAGTAGGAATAAGCAAAAGTATTTGGATTTTGGCAGGGTCTACTCGAATGCGAGTCTGTCTGAGACATAGTGTCCTAGGATAAGTCCTTCGATCATCATCAAAAAACATTTTTCATTGCTTAGGCAAAGCCTAGTAACAATGCGGCGTTGTAGGACTTTCTCTAGGGTGTCTAGCAGCTCGGATCGAAGTCATCTCCGTATGGTGTAAAGTCATCCATGTAAACTTCAAGTCCATCATTGATTAAATCTGCAAAAATACTAAGGATAGCCCTCCGAAATGTGGCGGGAGCATTACATAAGCCAAAAGGTAAAACTCGATAGGAAAATGTTCCCCCTGAGGGCAAGTAAAGGTAGTTTTATCTCTGGTCTTCGGGGGGCAATGCAATCCGATTGTATCCATCGAAGCCATCCGGAAAGAAAAGAACTTCTTCCCTGCTAAAGTGTCCAATACTTGATCTATGAAAGGAAGAGGAAAATGATCTTTTTTGTGTTGCCTTGTTAAGTTCTCTATAATCCACACAAATTCTCCATTTCCCATTCTTTTTTGGTACCACCACAAGTGGAGAGACCCATTTACTATCGAGAGATAGGGTAGATAAAATTCACATCTAAAAGTTTTTGAAGTTCGGTTTTTACAACATCTTTTAGATGGGGATTAAGTCTCCTTTGCGGTGCCACGCACATGGTGCAGCATCTTTTTCTATGTAAATGTGGTGGGTACATAGCGGGGATCGATTCCTTTCATATCGGGGTAGTCCCATGCAAATGCTTCTTGATATTTTGTTAACGAGATGGATGAGCTTTGTTTCTTGTTCCCAGGTGTGAGATTAGCATTGATGTTTAAAGTTTTCCTCGGTGCAATTTCCACGGTTTACTATTTGCAAACTTGAAGTGACGAGTATTATTTGATCATGAATATCTTTCGGGGGATCTTCTTCTAATTCATTATCAAATCTTGCTTTTATCATGTGACATTGTGTGCGAGGTTCGGTTTGAGTAATGAAATTATTAATGGCATCGTCTTCTGTTTGATCTTTGAAATCGAGTGCCTCTTGTATAGTTAATGGAGATCTAATGTTATCGATAAGATATGATACGGGAGTGCTTATTCGTTTTAATCATTGTGACACTTGGGTTGCACTGCTGGAGGATATAGAACTAAATTTTTTGCTATTTGATCCTCTCGGTTATGGTCATATTTCCTGCCGACGACCAATGTAGGCATCGGCAGATGGCTGAGCCAAAGGTCTACCTAAAATTAGCGGGTGTCCATCAAGTCGGGTTTTTGGATTAATTATCGGGAAATCAGTTGGATACTCCCCAGGGATTCTACAAAGACCATGACATCATGTAGAGTGCCCTGCGGTCTAACCACGGATCGGTCGGCCAATTCTAACGAGTAGAGGTGGGTTCTACGGATGTAATGCCGAGCTTTTGGCAAGTTGTGGTTGTCAAAATATTAATTGCGAGCCCCTAAATCTACTAAGGCATTAGGCGGGGGTACGGCCATAAATTTGAACGAGTTATAATTGGGTTCCGGGGTCTTCATATTTAAGGGGTGTTTCTCTTCCGACAATAGGTCGGATAAGGTGCCGACTACTTGGACTCTTGGATTGTTTGTTATATTCCTCCTTGGTTTCTTTATGCACAATTCTTTTATGGTTTTGGCGTATATGGGAATGTCTTGAATGGCTTGGAGGAATGGAATTTTTTATGTACAAGTTTTGTAATTCTCCCGGAATGTCGAAGTCGAGGATATTGTATGGATCGAGGTATGGCTAATCGTTACGGGAACGGGGGAGAGGATGTGGTTGCTTGATTATGAGTTTGTTGCTTATTTACATCCTCTTGTTGTGGCCGATGTTCTCGGGTAGCGATCTTCAATATGAGCTGTTTTATCTCCCTCGGTTTCAATTATACGTCCGGATCTTAGCGAAGATCATTGCACTCCCTCGAAGTCGGGTCCTAGTTACGGTGATTCTATGATTTGAATAGATTGGACCTGCTCGTTGTTTGGATTGGGATCGGGTTGGGGTGGGAGTTGCGGTCTCGAGTTAGGCTAGGGGATTTTGTTGTAAAGTCGGCAAAGTAGGTTGAGGGAGCGGAGATAGTTCAGCTCGGGTGGTCATTGGTCTTTGCCGGCTTGTACGCCGGAGTGAACTTTGTGAAGTAGAGGGAGTCCATTGTGAAGGATATGGGCCATTTTGCCAATATGGTGGAGTGTAAGGGAAATTTGGCCAACCGAGTTTGGCTTGTTTGATTCGACCATGGATTTGGAGAAGGAAATGATTGTGGTGACCAGTTTGTAAATGGGGTTTGAGATTGATTTTGCCACATACCATATTGTTGAGCATTATCTTGTGGGTTTTGAAAGAAAGAGGTTGGGTCCCGGAAACATACTGAGTTGTCTTGGGCCGCCACGGGCGGCGGCTGGTTGATTGAATTCACCGATTCTGGTTCTTCTACGCTTCCTTATATATCGCTTTCAATCCCGGGAAGTGAGGGCGGCTCTCCGTAAGGTGATCTTTTGTACGAGATGGCGCATGTTTGGACTTTATCTAATGGACACTCCTTGTGGGTTGTGTGTTTTTTCTCGCATCGGGGCGGAAGATTGCCATATTACGTTACGCCTCCGGTACATACATTTAGCTTTGCACAATATCAAGTTGTGTAGTTAGTGTCCCCATAATATCAATTTTTAAAAATTCTCTAATAAATTTCCAATTTACGCACGTGTTACTCCTCTGCTTGATACTTTGTTATCTCTTGCAAACCGATCATATTCCGCCGGTTTTATTCTTGTGCTTGCCTCTCGAACTCACGATACATAAGTCAAGGATGTCGATAAAATTCTCTTGATAAATATCCCCTTTGCCCATAATGTTTAATGTTTCAATCCATTGTTCCTTCATACCCCTCATTAATGCAGTTTTTAACACATTATCGAGGTAAAGGTAGCGATGCATAAGGAGATCTTTGTAAGTTATACTGAAAACGTTCCACATACTCCTCTAATGTTTCATTTGGTCCGTTGTCATACGAAATATTTCGTCTTTTTAATTCTCTAGACCTACAATAATCCTGGTATTTCTTTAAGAAGGATTCTTTCATTTGATCCCAATTGTTGATAACCCCACACCTAGCCCCATAAACCATCTTAAAGAAGCCCCTTTCAATGTGAGGGGAATAATTTCAATTTTTTGGGGATCGGTGGTGTAATCATACCCACGACATAACACATCGAATTCGAATAGGAATGCATCCGGATCTTCTGATGTGAGTCGGTGAAATGTGGGGATATCTTTGAAGAGGGATAGCTTTCATGGGTGCATTCTTTGCGGAATCCACTATAGGATATTGTAATGTAGAGGTTTGAGTGTTTGGTTTGGTTTTGAGCGTTTGGTTGGTTTTGAGCCATGGGATCGAATATATGCCGATGTATACCTCGGGATATCTAGGAGGGTATTCCTAGGTTGGGTGGGAATGGTTTTGACGAGGGATCTTTTTAATAGCGCTTTCCTTTATCCGGAATAATGGGAATACCGGGTGTTTGAGGAGATTGAATCTCTTCAACAATGACTTTGCGACACTCCCCTTATCCGGGCTATCTAATGACTAATTTGTTTCAAGAGAAGATTTTGGTTCCTTGGTTTCCCCCTGTTTCTCCTTCTCCTTCGCAAAAGTTGCTAGAGTTCCCTTCCTGCAATAACTGCAGAGTGGAATTTTCAACTTCTTGAAAGTCCCTGCTCCTCGGTTTGACTATGCACCTCGGGGACACGGGCTACGGATGGTGATCTGTGGCACTGAAGGGAACTAGTAGGCGGTTTGGAAGTGTTTTTCTTGAAGCCTACAGATGATCTTTGAGACTTTCGTTTTCTTATAGATTTCTGTCTATGAAGGTCGTTCGGCCAAGGGTCACGCCCCTTAGCTTTTTCAGGGTTTGGATGGGGGTTTGATATTCTTTTTCGGTCTTTTCTGCTTAGTCATGCACTCAAAAATAAACTACGAACTTCTATTCAAACAAGCAACAACAAATCTCGGTAGGAAAGCGGATAATGAGCGGGTCTTTTACATGCTCGCACGTAGGTTCTTACCTTCCGTTTTCGGGGATCCAACTCCTCCTAGCGAGGCTTGTACACTACTCGAAAAAAAACAAATGGCTACACTCTTTCCCGGCAACGGCGCCAAAATGTAGAGCTATAAAAAGGGTCTCTTTCACCTCTAATCACCTCACATTAATACGTCAACTCGAGAGCGTTTTGTCATTACAAAGAGTGACTCAATCCGAGGCTCATTCGTCGAAGTAATGCTAGTAGTACGAGTGCTTAAGAAATACAAGAGTAAACGGATGCTTAACCGAAATCAAATTGCTTTAAAGAAATAAATCACACACTCGAGAAACTCCATAACTCATCGGTCAAGGGTTCGGTAGTGATAAACCATCCCTTCGTAGCCCTGATGGAAAAAGGACTAAAGCATAGATCACAAGCACGGGAGCTAAACAGTGATGCGATCACTGCTCACTACAGGTCTTAGATCATCTCTCACGAGCAAACCATCAAATGCGGATAAATAGAACAACAAAGGAAATAAAGGATTAAACCACAATTACGAAATGGAACAACAACTCTAAAATGGAACGACAAGTGAATACTAAGTCCCGCAGAGTTATAATCAAACTCAATCTATACACTCTTTGCAATCAAGGAACATTCTATCATTCTAAAAGGCGAATTACACAAATCATATTAATGGAACAGCAATAACGATTAATGAATTATGGAACAATACTGATTCAGTGAAACGCACACTAACACAAATGTTAATATAGCAACTACAGTAACATAACGGTAAGGATATGCGATTAACTCTTGAAAGGAATAATAACGCAATGCGGAGTTAACACACAAGTCTAGTTTGTAGAAACTTCAATGATTCAAACTTGAACGAGACATGTAATATGAACTTGTAAAGTATATCAAATAATCGAATAGCAATAATAAACAAACCACACGAAACGAAGGCTATGAGTGATGCAGAGCAAAGTGTCCTTCGGGGCTGAGCCCGTAGCCTCCAAGGATACACCGCTTTGAGGTTAACGCAGTACGCGAAGATGGAATAATCACCGAGGCTTTCATTAATACATTGATCAAAAATACATCGAACCAGTTCTCAACAAAGCTTAATAACCAAATCGATGTTTTACGGAAGATTACATAAACGTATCTTATCTCGCCATTCTCCCCCTAAACTAACGAGTCTTTGTCTCTTTTTTATAAGGACGATGGCGGAGATGTCCCAAGCGACTAGATAATAGCGGCGATCCCTCGGGATCTTCGATCCCGAGGGATTCACCAACAGATTAACTCTTCATCCTTTGTCTTTGCTATTGCGGCGAGTCGGTGTCCTCTCCTTCTTGCCGAGCCGATTCACCTTGATCTTGTTTCCCTATGTTTGCGTCTCGGTTCTCATCCCAGGGAGGGACATCAGTTATCTCCACTTCGTTCTTATCTTTAGAGCGGCAACTCTTCGTTTTCTTCTTTCCCCTAGTATAGAAAATAACCATTATCGAGTGGCTAAGTTATACACATCGATTCTCACATGTTTTGTGATAGTTCCTTATGACTTTCCAAATCCATGATACAAAAAGGTTCACAAATTGTATTAAAAAGTCTTTAAGTAATCGACAAAATCATACCTTTTCGGTACTCCACGGTAATGAACCTATCATAGCCTATTCGAGCATGTCATGATTTTTTTGTAACTGACAAGTAAATGTTTCAAGGATAAGGTAGAGCTGATGTAATAAATAGAAGTTTGAGTCCTATTAGGAAAGGTCTTCTTTAGGGCGTAACTGTCATTTTCTTGTTAGAAGATATGTTTTTCAATTATGTGATGTGTCAAAGGAAGAATTCGATGAATCTAGCCATAAGGTAGATCATCCTTGCTATAAGAATGTATATTTAAAAGAAAACCATCGAATTAGCTAAGGGTTGGAGACTTTTTGCACCAAACTATTTCTTTATGTAATTTGGTCGATATCGATAATACATAGGACTTTTCTTCTTGACAAACTCTGAGATTCTCATGGGGGTTTTTAATATATTTCTGATCTATATATTTATGTTTACTACTTGTAGTATATTTCATCTATATTACTCATAATTCATATGTTTATGCCCTAACTTAATTTATTGATGAAATGAATGTGTTTCCCTATGTTCTATGTGTGATTTTCCTTTGTTTAAAGACCCCTATTTGCCTCAACTTCCATGTCAAGAAACCTTTCCACTCGAATCTACTAATTTTTTTAACTCCATAAGCCTAATGGTAGCAAGCTTGCATTATTTCAACCCTGCAATCATAAAAAACAAATTACTTTTTTTCAAACAGAGTTACCCATCTAGTACTATCATTATCAAATATCATAAACCCCTTTGAGAGAGCCCTCTTAAACTAAAGAGGCTAAGCTTCGATCAAAACTGGTTTGAAACGATTTACATAGATTTTTCTGATCAACAATCTGTTACACTAAAACTTTGTCACCATGACATTTAGTCGTCTATATGGGTTCATCATTACCTATTTATTGCTCCCTTAGAGGTCCAAAACCATAAAGTTCCTAAATCAAGTCTTGGAATTGGGAAAAAATCTTATTAAAACCCTAAAAATCCTAACTCCACACTTTTCCTACTCATTTTCTACAATACCTCGGTTTATTGCTATAAAAATTGCGGCACATCCCACACGTTGTGCTCATTAAAACTGCGGACCCCCGTAAAAGGTAAAATAAAAAAGAAAAGTAAGTTCTAGAAGCCCCAGTGGTCGAATATTCTCCCAAAGTCGGGGCCTTCTAGAAGCGCTATCTGGTTGAGCTTCAACCCTTCCATTCATGAACCTTTATCCCTTCATAAATGGAGCTATCCCTTGGATTTTGGAGCTATAATCCCTATGATGAGAGGGATTTATCCCTTCCTTATTGGAGCTGAAACTACCTCCCTTCTGCTATAAATTGAGACCATGTTTCGGGTCTCAAGAGGGACTTCTTAGCTTGTAGAAGAGAATTGTTGAAGAAATTATACTCTCCATTTGGCATCATTGGCATGAGAGAGATTACATACTCATAGCCATAGTATTATGCTGATTTAGAGAGTTGGAGTCTTGTCAAACTGAGGAAAACGACTATTCGGGACCCCGGAAGAAACTTTACAAACATCAAGGCGTTAAGGTTGTAAGGTTTCTTCTTTTTTATTCAAAGTTAATAAAAATGGATTCTAATTTCTCATTGAGTTGTTCATCTATCTTTTGAATAATTTAATTCTTGGATTCCTTGATCACTAAGATAGATTATTGCTTTTGAATTATCATATCTTGCGGATGCTTTTGATCTTGTTTTCTTGTCTTTGATTACATATCTTACATGCTGGATCGATATCTTCCGGAATGACTAGATTGAAGATCGAATAAGCGTTGGATTTCAAGTAGGAGCATCTCTCTATAGTTAATTAATAATTCTTAAGCATAATGGTCTAGAGAAAATGGTCTACATTTTTCTGTTTGTTTCTAGATATCCTTAGGGATACTAGGGAGATCGCTCTTGTCCGCAAGAGGGATTAATTTCGCATAACAAAATGGCAACTCCACCGGGGACTCGGTTCCTTCTACTATGTCAACCTTGTTAAAAAAATGAATCAGTTCATTATGAGGATGGTTCTTTTCTCGTGTCAACGTTGTTAAAAAATGAAAACAGACCCTCGTGAGGATAGTTCCCTTTCATCGTGTCAACCTCGTTAAAAAAATGAATCGATTCATTATGAGGATGGTTATTTTCCTATGTCAACCTCTATTAAAAAATGAAATAGATCCTTGAGGATGGTTCTTTTACTCGTGTCAACCTCGTTAAAAAATGAAACAGGGTCCATGAGGATAGTTCTTTTACTGTGTCAACCTCGTTAAAAAATGAAACAGGTCACCACAAGGAGAGTTCCTTTTGCTGTGTCAACCTCATTAAAAAATGAATTAGGATATGTGCATAGTTCTTTTCCCTCGTGTCAAGCTCATTAAAAATGAAACAAATCCTCTCCTAATTGAGTCGAGTCTTTTGATTAGATCTCGTAAGTGTCAAGTCGAGTCTTTCATCCGATATTGTAAATGAACCTTCATTCCATCCAGCTATTATTAGCTAGTAATATACTCAGTTGAATGAAATGAAGCTTGGGGGGCATATGCTCTAGCAAGTTATGATTGGGGGGCATTAAAAATATTTACAAGCATAATTTCCCACGTTTCAAGCTTGTGTAAAAAATGAAACAAATCTATCTCAAACATAGTTTTTCCTATGTTTCAAGCTTGTGTAAAAATGAAACCACTTTCAAGCATAGTTTTCTTTTGTTTCAAGCTTGTATAAAAAATGAAACCTATCTTGAGTCCATTTTGGTTATTATTTTCAAGACTCATTAAACTCATGAAAATCACGAGCTTATTTTTCTATCTTTCATTCTCGTAAAAACACATGAAATGCCGAGTTCTTTTCCGTCATTTTCCTTCTCATAAATTAAATTGAAAGTCGACCAAATTGAGTACACTTTTATCACTTTTTTGGGCTCTTGAAA
The DNA here is from genome assembly GCA_034641835.2 of Pinus albicaulis. Classification (NCBI taxonomy): domain Eukaryota; kingdom Viridiplantae; phylum Streptophyta; class Pinopsida; order Pinales; family Pinaceae; genus Pinus; species Pinus albicaulis. The sequence continues at coordinate 33,792 of JAXQQM020064351.1, forward strand.
ATTATGAAAAAGCGAAACCCCTGGAGTTCTCTTTTAAGCCCTTTTCAAATTGTCTAAACATAAAAAAGATCGTCGAGTACTTTACTATTCAAACTTGTTAAAGGAAATGAACAGTCGTTTCCTTTCAGGTATAAGTTTACCCCTTTTTTCGGATTGAAATGGACTATTTGCGAAAAAGTATACATTGAATAATCATGGTCAATAGAGTTCTCTCCTACATTATTTTATCCTTTTTCGGGCTTGAGAGACTAAATTTACGAAAAATAACACCCACAGAGTTTTCTTAAGTTTTTCTTCTAACTCCCTAAAAGCGAAAAACACCGAGTTTCACCTATACTGGACTCGTTAAAAACTTTAACGATAGAAAGGACTTGTCAATTATAAATAGGAATGAACCACTCCTTCTTAGGGTTCTAATTTAATAGTAAGTTTGGACTCATCCGAAGGATGAGCTTATATAACAAGCAAATGTTATCCTCCTCAAGCTTGTCAAAAAATAAAGAGGTACTTACCAAAAATGGTGGGGGGAAAAAGAGAGAAAATGAATCTAGTTGTCACACTTTGTTCCAAAAAGTAGTATACCACTCTTGAACACGACACTTTTATCATGCTCATATTTGGGTTGGGAAAATCCTTTGTCTAACAATTAATCAAACCACTTTGAAAGTCTTAAGGGCGGTTTCTAGGTAATAGCTTTAGGTCAATTGTCACCAAACCATATGCGGTGTCGTTATGTGTGTTGTGGACGTAAATTCACTACGCGGACAGGAGGTGATCCCTACTAGCCCGGACCGAGGTCTAGCAACAATCATCACACGCTATAGTGCGGGTTCCTAATTGCACTAAACCAACTAGCGATGAAGGTTTACACACGGAATCCAACGCTGTCACTTGCAGAGAAAGTAGCGCTCCCGTTCCTTAGCTTCCGGCGAATCACAATCATCACGATCTCCAGTGATCGGACACCTGCACACGCAAGAAACAAAACAAACGCGAGCGTACAATCCGAGTATATGCAACTATATGTCAGTCGAGGGAAGACATAACTCATCATCATAATCATCAACAAGAGTGGAACCATAACCAATAGTCGCTTATCATTAATCAATCAAAGAAGAATACAACCATAGCTCGACGGCCCTGAATTCTCCTTCGGAGGTCGCCGCGGCAGAACACGTCTCGAAAAATCTTGTCGGGGATGGGACAAACCTCTCTCTTCAGATGTCTCGACAATAATCTCCTTGCTTGGTTTGGCATTAAGGGAATGAATCAAGGCTCTTACGACGCATAAGGCTGCGATGGCTCTTGGGGACTTGGAGACTCTACCATTCAACCATTCAGCCCCTTCATCAATGGATGAAGGCTATGTTATAGAGGAGAGGAGGAGGTTGGGATCCCTACAATAGTGGAAGGGAGGCCTTATCCCTTGGGAGGTTCCCCATAAGGTGGAAACAAGAGGCCAAAGGAGGAAGGCCATGGTTATTCGGTCGAAACCACTCACGATGACTCATCCACGAAGTTGTTGTAATCGAAACTTCGCCTCTAAAAAAACTTTCCAAAAAATAGATTGGCACGGGTGCTAGCCGCAGGCGCCAATTGGCACGAGATCGGTGTTAATTTTCCTCATTGGCGTGAGTACATAATGGGCTACCGGCGCAAGGAAAAAACAAGTGTTTTTAGGAGTGCACTCGGAAATGATCACAGAAGAAATGTTGTCCTCATGGAAAGGGATGCAATGATGGTTTTTGCAAGGCATGATGCTTGCTTGTTGGGTCACGAAAATCGACCCTCAATGGGCGGATAGGGTTTCGAGACAGGTGACAAATTCTGTGTGTAACGAGATGCCCCCTAAAGCATGAGGCCCGAAAGAGAGAGGGTGAAATGCTTTACGAGAACATGTCCAGCCCGAAAACACCGCCGTGAGGAAAACCACAACGTAGAGAAGTACAACTAATTTCTCAAATAAATGATATATACGTGGTATGGGCACATCCATCCATAACGAGTATGCAATAATCCGGGATCCAAGGCATGGACGCGACCATCCGGTGAGGATCGGTAAACGGACTCGGGTATGGTCGCATCCATCCAATCGGTGAGTCATGTAACTAATCATAAGAATCCACAAAATCATAGCTTGGATTATAACGAAGTAGAATCCGGGGTCTTAGCACTCCATCTCTACCCGAACAAAGTACAAGTTCAAGCATGCGAATATGTGAGCTGAAGTCGAACATGCGAGAACATCGCTCGATTACACAGCCAATGATGGAAGGTGCACTAACGGACGCGAGAGGTACCACCAATAATGACAATGGCCCTCAAGGTACTACGGGGTACAATCTACGGCATGTGAATTAGTGAGCGCGGCGTCGAACACATCGCGAATCACTCGATCGGAGGCCAGATGATGAAAACCTCATGTCGAATGCGAAGAACACTTGCCATTGAGGCGTGCGGGCTCCCAAGGTACCGAGAAAGGAGTCTCTAGATCAACTTCCTGGATAATGAGCTGAAGTTGACGGAAGTGACCTTGATCGAAGGTGGGCCATAGTGTTTCCCACATCATCGACACGAGACAAAGGAACATGATGTCTTTGTGAATCAAGATCGGATGAGAATTAGAGGAAGGTTGGAATTTGCGAGAGGTCAACTTCTCTTGAACACATCGAGCAGAAAGACGGTGGATTTGGTAGTATTTGAGCATCAATAGATCGGGAGGTAATGATGACGAGGAAAAAGAGCCGGACGAGAGGTCAAAAGAGATCACCCAAACCCACGGAGGCAAGTGGAAAATGAGACGATATGTCCCCAACCAGACACGAATGAAGACAAGTACCATGTTCAAGAGCGACTATCTGCGACACGACAATGAGTGCTAGTTCCATTTTTGCACCCACCATTTTTTGGCGAGTACCTCTTTATTTTACACAAGCTTGAAGAGGATACACCATATGCTTGTCATATAGGTCGTCCTTCGGACGAATCCATCCTAGCATATTTAACGAGCCCTAGGAAGGAGCGACTCGAATAACGTCATTACGACTAAATCCAATGTCATCGAGGGTTTAACGAGTTTGACGGAGGAAGAACTCAGGCGTCTTTTCATATTTAGAGAGTTTGAAAAGATAGCGAAGAAAAGTAAACTCAACGGTCCCTTTTTCGTAAATAGTTCCTCGGATCCAGAAAAGGTAGAAAACTATGTCTAAGAAAACCTCCCTAGTCGCAATAGGCTAGGGTATTCCTTTTTCGTAAATAATCTATCCGGCACGAAAAAGGGGTAAACGTATATTGGGTAGATGTCATTTCGTGTCCACTTTAATGAGATTGAACCGACAAGGGACTCGGCAATCTTTTCATGTTTAGAGAGTCGAAAAGAGGCGAAAGTTGACTCCTCCTGGAGGAACGAGTGGTATAAAGGGTAACATAGCTGGTTCCGGTAATGGTGGAAGCTACTCGAGAACAAGTAAAGGTTAAGAGGTTGGATAACAAGACCACTCATCACGGTGGTTCCTCGAACGGAGTAAAACAACCAAGTGAAGGCATATGATCGGCGAAGCATATAGTGAAGATGGAATGAGAAAACCAAGACTCATACGGCAAAAGCAGGCTAATAAAATGACAATCACAAGAGGTAAAATGGGAAGCGGTTTCATTTTTACACAAGCTTTAAATCAGAAAACTCTACTTGAAGTTGGTTTCATTTTTTACACAAGCTTAGAAACAAAGATAAAATATGCTTGAACCGGTTTCATTTTTACACAAGCTTGAGAAAGCGTAGAAACAAACTATGCTTGAAAAAAGTAAGCATGCCCCCGGCATGGTGACTCAATTTGAGGTACATGCCCCCCAAGCTTCAATCCATATGAAAGGCGGATGGAGTGAAGGTTCAAATTACAAGATCTAAGAAAGACTCAGCTTTGGGATTTTATGAGATACGATCAAAGACTCGAATTGAACAAGAACATGTTTCATTATTTTAACGAGGTTGACACATTAAAAGAACTATCCTTGGACACCCTTGTTTCATTTTTTTAAGGAATTTGACACAAGACAGGAACTGCTGCTCAGAAGAGCTTGTTTCATTTTTTAAGGAGCTTGACACAAGAAAATGAATTGTGCTCGACGATAATGAAAAAGAATCCATGGCTTCCAAGAGTTCCACTCACGATGGAAGGAAAACATCATGGAAGTCGGGACCTAATTCCCCCAACACTTGATGCACGACGACATCATCACGCGACCACGAGCACGGGGTAGGTAGCCACATAGTTGACTGTGGTGGGGCGGATACAACGAGTGGATAAAAAACCGAGGGAAGGGATGATGGCGGGCTAGCTACCACATCGAGACCAAAGAACGAAAGCCGATCAATGGTCACGATCACACCCTTCATGTGGAAAAAAAGACCACATGAAAAAGGGAGGGAGACAAGCGCTCCCCATGGCATACGTGTAATCGCGCCCCCGGGAGCAGATTGAAATCCAAAGGGCACCGGAACAACCATCATGTCCATATGGACGGTTTTACCTCCCAAGTAACGAGGGTAACCTTGGGAGGATCCCTAATGGTTGACTAGTTCTTCTGTTAAATGCCAACGGTTACGCGTAACGAGAGCGCAGCGGCGAGCGAAACAAAATCTTGCTAGGTAGTTGAGGATAAAACACTAACGGATGCGCCTTTTTCTATAATGGTGTTGGGTACGACCGGACACAGCATATCTTGTGATCTCGAAAGGCACATAAGACGAAAGGCGGTATCACTGTAAATCGATTCCAATCAAAGGAAGCGACCAAACTACTTGGAGGGGTTACCATTGAACCAAGAAGGTCTTCCCACGGTGTTATGGAAGAAGAAGGAGCATCCTCCATGACCTCCATCTTGAAGGTAGGAGGAGTATCCTGCGGGACCTCCATCACGGGAGGCGGAGGAGCGGCTGCTTGAGGGATAGGGACGAGGAGAATATTTCTCCAAATCCGAGGAATGCGAAGAAATAAGAAGAAACTAAGGGGTGTGAGGTCCACTCTCAACGGAAAAGACCGGGTGCACGTAGACGGGAGGGCCGATTCAACCGATCCCACGACCAATGGTTGGTCGGGAATGGATTCTGAATTTGAATTTACGAGGGAGCGGGATCGACCAAGGATGACTCTTGACCAATCGTTGAATTAGCGGGTGGAGGACTTAAAGAAAGCCTTTTATAACCATCAGGGAGGCATGGTGTAGAAACGGTTGCGTTAATCTTACCTACTTCTTAGGAGCTTTACCGGCACTAGGTCGAAGACGTGCCCCCAACACGACTCCCGAAACCAAAGGCAACTGAGCGGAGACAACCATTGGACCATACTTCGAGCACCTTGGGAATGCCGAGGCGAGTCTCGAAGAATATGGTCTCCCATGCACAACATGCAAGGGAACTTGAATTTTCGTGGAGGGTTGGAAGGTTTATCAAGAGGATATGTTTCGGAAGCGATAGGTTGTGACCTTAGCCCTCTCTCTTATCGGACTTCTTCTTCTTTGTCTTCTTCTTCTTCTTCTTAGCCACCTGGTTACTCAAATCCGAGACTTTCACCAAGAGAATTAGAAGAGGAGGATGCAAAAACGGGGAAGAGGGGAGAGGTCCACCTTGGAATCAACATGATGTTTTTCAGGGCGGAGGAGCGGTTGAATAGTGGCCGGGACATTCGGGACCATAGAGGTTAAAAACAACCACACGAGCAACCCAACGGTTAACCCGAGGAAGGGACAACGTTGCCATATAAGGAGCACCAACATTTCCAAAATGAGGGAAAATGACCGGGATTCCCATTGGAGGGGATTCCTTGGTTGGTGAACTGCTGGAAAAAGTTTCCATCATAAATGATCCAAAACAACACCCTAAGGAACCCTAACTTTAACCGGGGAATATTTCGTGGGCGAGTTAATTTTTAACACATTGAAACAAAACTCTACCATTTCATCTTTTAAGAGTCAAGAAACATGAAAAAAGGTGACTTTATCACTTTCGGATTGGAAACAAGCGTGAAAGGACAAGCACTTGAAGAAATTTTCAAATTTAAAGAGTCGAGAAAAGATCAAAATGACTACTCGGGAATGCTAGGCAAAGGGTGTACCAAATAGCAGTGACTTGCAATATACACCTTGGTTTCAAAATGAAAGAGAAATCAACCAAGGACTTAACGTACATGCGGGCAATCTCCCCGAATCGTTTGTGTTTGGTGTATCACGGGTATAGGGCGGTAGACTCGGGTTCCTATAGATAAAGCATAGAAACCTAGTGGGGTCTCCCTTTATATACGCGATGGTACGGGGAGCACAAGTCGGTACTAGTGTTGTCTAAAGCCGAGAGGCGAACGACAACTACTAGGTTTAAAGAGCAAGCACGGAACACGTCTCTAGCCTAGACCACTAAATGTTGCGTTAATGTTTCAATGCTTCCTTAGGTAAATTGAGTAAATTTTATGGTTGATCTTCAATTATGTTTCGGTTTCAATGCCCTACCATATGTCATATGACAATCTCCTGTATGTAGCTATATGAGAAAAGAAAACTTTTCAATTCGATGAATGCTATCTAGTTAAGCGAAGATCTTCAAACAATGATGCGACATAAAACAACACACGCAAACGAAATATTTTCCAAACTAGATGACTTTCACTATCCAAAAGTAATTTCAAACAATCAACGATGCAAAAAAAATGCAAGGTGATCTATGCAAAATCCTCTTTTTTTCGAAAAACTATGCAATTGTAATCTATGCACAATTTCCTTTTTTCATTTTCAAATAATAAGAATGCATTCAATGAATTTTTCGATGAAATGAGAATCTACTTAATGCATGCTTTCAATGAAAGAGAATGCACTCAAAGCGATTTTTAGCTTTCAATCATTAAACAATGTGATCTAAGTTCAATGATAAATCTCAAAATACTCTTCAATGCAATGTGATCTAATGCATTTTAACAAAAAGAACAATTTGAGACGAAAACTAAATAAACGCAAATCTTCTTAATGAAGGATGAATGCAAAAGAGATGTAAACAAACACTAAGAATGCAATCGTTGTTTCAAACACTTTGTCACGAAATCCCTCAAGGCGACAAGACATATGAGGTCAAACACAAAGAGGACTTCCAAAGCAAGAGATCAAAACAAAGCATTCATCCCTTTTACATCAATCAATCATGGAGAGAAGACATTTCAAAAAATGAGCAATGTAATCTATGCTCATATAGAGAAAAGGCTTGGAAGGGAAAGACACACCTTTGGTGAAGGATTCGGGGGAAAAAAGTCTCGATTTTCACACACCACGAAATTGGCTCGACTTTCTGTCATTGACAACTAGCGCCTAAGCGGCACGACTTGCTCCACGACAACTGCAGCGCGATGCCCAATTAGCGCGAGGTTTCTAATCGAAAATAAGCACCAACGCCCGAAAATGAAAAAAACAAAGAATTTCTCCCAACCAAGACCAGACTCACCACTTCAAGCAGAATCTAAAACAAACCCAGAAGCAAAGTACTGACCAAAAGAAACTTCCGAACAAGGGTAAACCCTAGCACCTACAGGAGATGGCGCGACTGTCTGGCTGTAATCTGCGCCAGACAGGGGATGGCGCGAGTTATGAATTAGCAACCTGCGCCAATTGGCACTACTGTCAGGGTGGAAACCGCGCCAATCAAGCCAACCATGAAAGGATGAAAATTCGGAAAAGCAGAGGTCAGATCTGATCCTCTGGGGCTGAACCAAAAGCCAAACACTCAGAAAAGAGCCAGCCAAAAGAGCCGATCAAGCAAGCAGAATCGAGAAACAACCGAAAAGACAAGACAATACTCCAAGTGTTCAGTTCATAAACTAAACCGGAGATTGACTGAAGCAGCTTTGATCTACTTCGCTAATGCAGAGCAATAGCGTTTTGAAGGCTATCTGGCTAACTTCAGGCTTCGTCTGTAGCTTACAAAGCAGAACAACAACAAGCTAGACAATCCCCAACAGAGTCGCCAATTTTTTGAAGAGGTAAATCCCCTCTGTGGACAGAGGCGATCCCTACTAGCCCAGACCGGGTCTAGCAACAATCGTCACACCGTTGGGCCATGATGCCGACGTTGTCCTTGATGGCAACCCACTTGTCAAGATGATGGCAACCTCCTACTGATGAAGTTGTCCCTGGCGGAATATGTCTTTGATGAACTTGTTAAATGATGTAAACCATGTATATACAATGAGTACAGATAATGATGGAAGGAATGTCAGTATGTGACAGAACATGATGAAAAGAGTATGTCCCAAGGCATACACAGATTTTCCTAGACGAAGTAGCGTATGCACACGGGAAATAACGTGCCAAGTCACATATGGGAAAAAGCGCTCTAAATTTGTAAAACCAGGGGTAACTACCATGGTATTGACCCACTGTATTGAATGATGGTTCGCCTATGTGATCCCGTCTAGGAATACCATTGGAAGTTATGTGGTTTTGACTCATGGTATTGATGAAGGGTAACCCTATATAAGGAGAAGAAAATCATTGTGCAAAGGGGGAAAGAAGTTCGAGCTTGAATGAATACTTTCAAGCATGTCTGTATGGAAAGGGTAACAGTTTGATGATAGATCTGAATCTGTGATGCACCTATGAAGAAAATGATGAAGAAGGGAATCTAGATCTGAAAAGTATTTGTATCTTCTAGATCTGTTTATGGAATGCTTAGATCTGAGATGAGGCGAACATCTGTCTGAAGTAAAGGGTTAAATCTGAATTGAATATCTGATCTGAAGAAGTATGCTGCTCTATAATCTCTGAATATATATACGCTAGTTTGGAACAGTGGAAGCACGTATATACGCGGGTTGTATAAAGCAAAAGCGCGTATGGGTTGTGAACAATGTTCGAATATGCGTATGTATACGCCAAGCTTATTTGAATGGAAGCTGGTGATACACGCTGACATCGCTGAAAGAAAGCGCGTATGAAAACTAGAGTTTGTCAGTTTGTGGTATGAGATGTCTGATCTGTTCTGTTGGTTTACTGCTATCTATTGATGAAGTTATAAGTTTCAGTTTGATGTATGATTGAGCTTAAATGTGTGGAGTGGGTCCAGTCTGAAAATATGATGAAAAGTGGCCTGCAAGGTGTGCTCTAAAGGAAGCTTTTGGATCCAGTGTGAAAATTGATGAAACATGGTCCATAGAGGTGCTGAGGGTTGTAGCCTTCAGTCAGGGGGTTGAAGCTCCCTTCCAGGTGAGGCTGGTAAACGAGAGCAGGGGGTCGTAGCTCCCTTCCAGGAGAGGCTGGTAAACGAGTCAGGGGGTTGGAGCTCCCTTCCAGGAGAGGCTGGTAAACGAGCGTAGGTGGGTGCCTGCGTGCTGGTAAAGTCTGCGCCGGCACATATGTTGTAAGATGTTTTATCTATAATAAAATATTGAAGGCTAAGCAACTGCAGTGGTGGTTTTCTCCCGATTTGGGTTTCCACCTAAAAATCCTGGTGTTCATGTGTGATCCTTTGTGTGATGGTTTATTCTATTCTTACTGCACATGTTTACAATATTGAACATATAATGAATGAATTATGGAATGAAGTAAGTGAAGAATTAATGGCATAACAAGATCTCTCAGAGCAGCGAGTTTTATGAAAGATATCTGCTGCAGTATACACTAGTTAGCTTCATCAATGTAGCGTATGGGTTTTAGTGAACGGAAAAGTAAAAAGTTTTGATTAAGTCCTAAATGCTGATTCACCCCCCCTCTCAGTATTTTTCTCAACAATTGGTATCAGAGCAGGTCCTTCTACAGAAGCTTGATCTCTTGAAGGAGATCCGTCGCAATGGGAAGGAAACTAAAGAAGAAGGCTACTGAAAAGGAGATATCTCAGAAAACATGTGCAGCAAAAAATGAAGAAGATGAATCATGTATTGGTTGTTGTTCTTGTGATTCACTTTCCTGTGCATGCAATGGTGAAGATAGTGAAAGTAATGTCATGGATCTAGAAGAAGCTCTCAAGATTAAAATTGAAGAACAACTAAGAGCATCTAAAAGACAAGAATCTATCTATGATGAGATGATCTCTCAAATGAAAGAACAAATAGAAAATGCTGAATGGACAGGCAGACAAGTATCAAAGGTTGCATGCTTATGCATCCAATCGAATGAAAAGACTAGAAGCATAAATCAACGATCTAAATGCAGATCTCGAAAAATCAAACAAGAAGAATGCAAGACTTGAAGCAGAAATCATCTCCCTCAAAGAAGATCCAAAAATATCAAATAAGAAGAATGAAGAACTTGAAGCAGAAATCATCTCTCTGAAAGTTGATCTCGAAGCATCGAATAAGAAGAATGAAGAACTCTTACATACTTTTGATGAACAAGAAAATGGGTTGAAATAAAATATTCTAAATCTGAATGATCAAGTAGAAGACGGAAGAAGGAAAGAAGAAAGCATGAAGAAGCAATGCCAAGGCTTGGAGGTTGAGGTAAACATTCTCAAAGGTAAATTAGAAGAAAAGGATAAACTCTTGAGGTTTCATGATAGTACTAAGATTCTGGACAATATTCTTAGTAATCAAAGGTCTCCTGCTATTAAACTTGGTCTTGGTTTTCATGAAACTGTTAAAGGAGAATCTAGTTCACAAGGAAGTGCTAAAGATTCAAAGGATGTCAAAGCAAAACCTGAAGTGTTGAAAGAAACAAAAGGTCAACCAACAATCATGAATTCTCAAAGGAAATCATTCAATACTGTTGAATGCTTTAAATGTCATAATTATGGGCATGTTGCAGCAAATTGCAGAAAAAGATCATTTTAGTCACAATCAAACAGATTCTATTCAGAAAGGTACTCTGGTTGCTTTAAGGGATATTGTTTTTCATGCAACAAGTATGGTCATAAAGCAGCTGATTGCAATAGAAGGAAGAATAGAGAAACACACTATGATCCTTATGCTTACTTCTCTGGTCACATGAGATGTTATGCTTGTAACAAGTATGGACATGTTGAAAAAGAATGCAGAATGAACAGATATGATAAATTCCAACACACAATTAGAAAGTTCAAGAAAATTTGGAAAAATAAGGAGGACCGGTCAGAAACGTAGGGAATATTGACCCTACTGCAGTCATCAGCTTCTGAAGCTTACTTCTCTTAATGACTGCAGAAGTGATGTGAGATACATTATGGAGCTTAGTAATGTATCGTCACAGGGGGAGCGATGTATGATGATTCTCATGGTTGATTTGGAAAATTTGGTTATGATTATTGCTGACAGAGCATCTGACATGAAGAAGACAGGTACAGGAAGGAAAAATTCAGGGGGAGATGGAGGAATGTGAAATTTTCTATAATTCACTTTCCATACGTGGGTTCAGTGAACTAAAGCCGCGTATACACGCGAGTTCCAGCAGACACAGTCGCGTATGCATTGATGATAAGAGAATTGGGATGACAACTGAAGATCAGGAGCAGAGGTTCAGGGGGAGCATCAGTCTGACTGCTAATGATTGTACTGTTAGCATTATTCTGGTTATACTCATGCTAATGAAATGATACATGGTTTCTTATGTTGAAGATTATGGATGAGCTCGGATTGCTTATTTGATGAAGAATATCTTTTGGATATGATGGAAGTCTTATGATTCAGAGATCCGGACAGATCATGCAGAGATTGTTGCTGATGACTTGCTGTTAAAATTATTTAGATTGCACAAGCTAAGGAGGAGCCTTGGACATATGGAAAGGATGTTTGGATGCACATTTTCAGGGGGAGCACTAGTCTTGTTGAGTATAATGCATTGTTGGCATTATGATGATTCTGAAATATGATCTCTCTCTTGAGGTCTTTCTGGTATTGGTCATAAAAAGTCATACTTGTAATTTTATAAAAAGGTCTTGTTGAGACCCATGATGTAAAATTGTAATATTCAGTCATGTAAGGACTTGTCAAAATTTGTAAACCCACTTGGTTGGGTAGCTGAGTCAAATTTGTAAACCCACTTGGTTGGGTAGTTGAGTTGAGATGTGTAAACCTACTTGGTTGGGTATTTGAGTCTCATATGTAAATCCACTTGGATGGATCTTTGATGTAAGTATGAGTCATTGGTGATAGGAAGGTCATAGAGTCATGTACTTCATTGAAAAATATGTTTGTAGGTTTAGCATGAACTCAGGGGGAGCATGGTCACTTCATGTACATCAGATCTGCAGAAGGTGTTTGAATAAAGAGAAAGAATGGTGTCAAGAGTGACATGGTGTCATTGTATTCTTAATATATCTATCTATTGTGGTGATCAAACACCATCGTGGTTGCCATCAAGTCTAAAGGGGGAGATTGTTGGCAATATGATGCTGAGTGTTGTCCTTGATGGCAACCGACTTGATGAAGATGATGGCACCCTACTTGATGAAGTTGTCCCTGATGGAATATGTCTTGATGAACTTGTTAAATGATGTAAATATGATGTATATACAATGAGTACAGAAGGTAATGATGGAAGGAATGTCAGTATGTGCTAGAACATGATGAAAAGAGTATGTCTCAAGGCATACGTGGATTTGTCTAGACAAAGTAGCGTATGCACGCGGGAAATAACGTGCCAAGTCGCGTATGGGCAAAAGTGCTCTAAATATGTAAAACTAGGGGTAACCATCATGGTATTGACCCATTGTATTGAGTAATGATTCGTCTATGTGACCCCGTCCAGGAATACCATCGAAAGTAATGTGGTTTTGGCTCATGGTATTGATAAAGGGTAAACCTATATAAGGAGAAGAAATTCATGATGCAAATGTGTGCAAGACGTCTGAGCTTGAATGAATACTTCTCTCTGAAGCATATCTGAATGGAAAGGGTTACAGTTGAATGAAATATCTGAATGTATGATGCACCAATGAAGAAATTATGAAGAAGGGAATCTAGATCTGGAATGTATTTGTATCTGCTAGATCTGTTTATGGAATGATTAGATCTGAGATGAGGCGAACATCTGTCTGAAGTAAAGGGTAAATCAATGAACTGAATATCCGATCCGAAGAAGTATGCTAGGCCTATACGTCCGAATATATACGCTAGTTTGGAACAAAGGGAAGCGCGTATATATGAAGGATCAAGCGAAAGCGCGTATGGGTTGTGAACTAATTCCCGGGAATATGTGTATGTATACGTGTGTTTATTTGAATGGAAGCATGTGTATATACGTGGTATCAAGAAAGGAAAGCGCGTATGGAAACTAGGGCTTTGCTCAAGTTTGTGGTATGAGATGTCCGATCTCTCGTAGTTTATCACATATGTTGTTAAAGCAGGAAAGTATCAGTTTCATGTTTGACTGTGCTTAAAAGTATGGAGTGGGTCCAGTCTGAAAATATGATGAAACGAGGCCTACAAGTTGTGCTCTTTTAAAGTTGTTGGATCCAGTGTGAAAATTGATGAAACGTGGTCCATAGAGGTGCTGAGGGTTGTAGCCTTCAGTCAGGGGGTTGTAGCTCCCTTCCAGGTGAGGCTGGTAAACGAGATCAGGGGGTCGTAGTTCCCTTCCAGGAGAGGCTGGTAAACGAGTCAGGGGGTTGGAGCTCCCTTCCAGGAGAGGCTGGTAAACGAGCGCAGGTGGGTGCCTGCGTGCTGGTAGGAGTCTGCACCAGAACATATGTTGTAAGATGTTTTCTCTATAATAAAATATTGAAGGCTGAGCAACTGCAGCGGTGGTTTTCTCCCGACTTGGGTTTCCACCTAAAATCCTGGTGTTCATGTGTGATGCTTATGTGTGTTGGTTTATTCTGTTCTTACTGCACATGTTTACAGTTTATTGAACATCTAATAAATGAATGATGGAATAATATAAGTAAAGAATTAATGGCATAACAAGATCTCTGTGTATACGCTAGTTTTATGAAGGATATCCGCGTGTATACGGTAGTTAGCTTCAGCAAAGTAGCGATGCCTTTATGCGTGAATGGAAAAGTAAAAAGTTTTGGAGTATGCCTTAAATACCCATTCACCCTCTCAAGATTTTTCCCAACACACGCTACAAAACAAATTCCTAATTGAAAATAAAACCAACTAGAGATGAAGGCTGCCCTGAATCCAACGTTGTCAGCCAGAGAGAAAGTAGCGCTCCCGCTCCTTAGCTCGTGCATCACAATCCTCATGATCTCCGTGATCGGACACCTGCACATGCAAGAAACAAAACAAACGCAAGCGTAAAATCCAGTATATGCAACTATATGTCAGTTAGAGAAGACATAACTCATCATCATAATCATCAACAAGAGTGGAACCATAACCAATAGTCACTTATCATTAATCAATCAAAGAATAATACAACCATAGCTCTGACGCTGAATCTTCCTCCGAGGGTCGCTGAACACGTCTCGAAAAGCCTCTGTTTCAGATCGTACAAACTCTTCTAGATGTCTTGACAATAATCTCCTTGCTTGGATTTGGCCTTAATGGAATGAATCAAGGCTCTTGCCAAAGATAAGGCTTTGATGGCTCTCGGGAACTTTGGAGACTTCTAGCCTATCTCGCCCATTCAACCACATCATCAATGGATGAAGGCTATATTTATAGAGGAGAGGAGGAGGTTGGGATCCCTACAATAGTGGAAGGGAGGCCTTATCCCTTGGGAGGTTCCCCATAAGGTGAAAACAAGAGGCCAAAGGAGGAAGGCCGTGGTTATTCAGGCGAAACCACTCCTGATGACTCATCCACGAAGTTGTTGTAATCGAAACTTCGCCTCTTTTTTTAAAAAACTTTCCATAAACAGAGTGGCGCGGGTACAACACTGGGACAGAGCGCCAATTGGCGCGGGATCAGTGTTAATTTTCCCCCATTGGCGCGAGTACATAACGGGCTACCAGCGCCAATGCAAAAACAGGTGTTTTTAGGGGTCTGCTCAGGAAATGATCAACAGGAGAAATGTTGTCCTCATGGAAAGGGATGCAATGATGGTGTTTGCAAGGCATGACACTGCTTATTGGTCATAGAAACGACCCTCCAATGGGCGAGATGGGGATTTAGGGATCTTGACACCACTGTAACAATACAATATGTTCAAGAGATCAGTTTAATAAACCATTCATTGCAACCATTTGTCTCCATTTGCGTTGACCATCCCTAAGTCAGTCCTTGCAAATATTTCTTCAAAACTTGATATAATGGTTTCGTGTCATGGGCTTTCCTATGACGGGTCACTTTCTATCGACGACAACTCATTATCTATAAAGTTGATCTAGAATCCTATCAGTACGTGGGATATACATGCCCTAATGGCAAGTTTCTCGCCTTCGACGACAGGTTGCATCATTGACCTTCGATCAAATTATTCCGTGAAGTGTTCGACTGCAAATCATCCATTCACACTTTATGGATTGTACTGAGTACTTTGAGAGCCATTGTCATTATTGGTGGTTTCTCTCACATTTGTTAACAATTCACATCATTGACTGGTAATCAAGTGGTTTCTACCATGTTCGACTTCAACACAATCAATCACATGGATAGAATTGTACTAGTTCGGGTAGCGGAAATCAAGACCTTGGATCTAGTTTCTACCATCCAGGCTGCGAGGATTTTTATTATTCATTATGCAGTAGACTACTTATGACAGATCGCTGCATCCATGATGTGTCTACTATTAATGTAATTCTAAAATCATTTATGTATCAAAACATGTAGTTAGTTTTGATCTGAGTATGGGAAGGCCTACCTCAGCGATGATATATATATATATGCTTGCATTGAATGTTTTTTCCAAGTTTCAATCGGTGTGCCTACAGCCTGATCCTCGGAATGATAAAGCACTTCACTCTTCATAATTTTTCAGAACTCTTCAGACTGTGCACTTTAGGGGGCAATTTGTTACAATAAAATTTGTCACCATGACATTTAGCTGTCTATATGGGTTCATCATTACCTATTTATTGCTCCCTTAGAGGTCCAAAATCATAAAGTTCCTAAATCAAGTCTTGGAATTGGGAAAAAGCTTATTAAAACCCTAAAAATCCTAACTCCGCACTTTTCCTAGTCATGTCGTGCGATATCGCGGTTTATTGCTATAAAACCCGCTGCACATCCCACACGTTGTGCTCATTAAAATTGCGGACCCCTGCAAAAGGTAAAATAAAAAGAAAAGTAAGTTCTAGAAGCCCAGCTGGTCGAATATTCTCCCAGTTGGAGCCTTCTAGAAGCGCTTGTAGAAATTTCAGATTTCCCACCTCGGTTTTTAGTTTCAACTTATTTCTCCAATTAGTTAAATGCCCTTTCCCATAACCTTACATTCAACAAGCTAGAAAATAAATATTTGCTGAAAACACAAATTTTGAAATTTTTTCACAATGCTCGAAAATGTAGAAATAAAAAACAACAGACTCAAACAACCATTCAACACATTTTAACACAGTGATTTTTGGTCAAGGTGACCCTGGAAAAACCCCCTACAACTTTTGGGGAAAACTAGTTCGAAAGCTCCTTCTTATTTCTAGAAAAAATGATTTTTACAGTGAGAGAAATACTCAGAAAAATCAGCAACTACAAATTACAACTTATCTTGTTTTCCGTGCTTTACAACTGCCTTGAATAACGTGCAAACAACAAAAAAGAACAAAAATAAATGCTGTATGGCCTCCTCGATTTTCGTGCTCAGATTCTTTGCACTAAATGCCACTGTAAAACCTCCTCGATTTCTGTGCAAGCAACAATAAATTCTTCTATACAAATTCTTGACTTATGTGCCAAAAAAACAGCAGAAATAACTATACAGAATCTGCCTTGAAATCCGTGCAAGAGGATGTTGGAAATACTGAGAGGGGGGGGGGGGTGAATCAGTATTACTTTCAATTAGAGCATCAGTTAATCTTCAATTATTATTAGTTTTTGTACAATGATAGCAGCAAACAAGAGGAACACAAATGCACACAGTTTTTAAGGTGGAAACGCACTCCGGGACAAAAACCACCTAATGCTTTTCTAATAATTATTTAATATTCAACTCCAGTTGAAAATAAAGCTCCATCTTCCTAGAATCTAGAAAAGCATTCTTCTATAACTCCCATTGGATGGATGCTCCAAAACTCGAGATTCTTCAGTAGTCAACTGAACGGATGCCCCAACACCCAATGAGCTACAACTCACCCTAGCACCAACCTACCACCCTATAGAAGAATAAAAGAAGAATGGAATCCCGTACCAGGGAAAATGGTCCACTTTACAATGATATAGAATGATGTAGAAGAAGAAGATATACTAGACCATAACCCCAACTTTGACACAAACACCTAATGAAGATCCTAGACCTCCCAAAATTGCCTCTTCAACCCTTGGCAGATAGATACTAGTACAATTTGTACAATAATGTATTTACAATGACTAAGTACAATGATACCTTTACAATGATTGTATGCAGTGTTGCCCACTTGAAGACTTCATATGATGAACTTCCTGCTGCTTTTATGCACGTTGGTTTTGCTCTTGTCATGCTACCCTCTGCTGCACCTTGCTTTGCTTTTCTGTCGTAGAAAGTCTAGTCCTTTGCAATCCTTGACAACACATAATCTAGCTTTTTCTTTCCTTCTAGGAGCCCGATATTGAATCTGGTATATCTCTGATATTTTAGATCCTCAATATCTAATTTTTGGTCCTATATTATTCCTATGATTCTTCTTTCCAATGCCATAGGTCTGACCCAATTTAGATTCTTCAAGAGAGAGTTATGCCCAATCTCTCACAATGCCATAATTATGGACTATTTCAGTAGAGTGTACTTCTACGACATGCCACGTGTCAATGTTTCTTCATTTGGCTCTGAAATTGATAGAGAAAAAATTAAAGATTGTGCACTACCTACCACTTTTTACAGAATTCCAATTTAATACTTAGAGAGAGATTTATGACGATTTTACCAAGGTCATTTATTTGAGATGAATTTCAGGAGCCTGCAAAAACCGTGACTTCCACAGATCATATCTCCAAATATATTGCACACCTTGATCTGAAATTTTTACTGCAGCTTCCTCAGGATTTTTGCTTCACCTCATAAAAATTTCAGCTTCTGAACCTTCATAGAAAAAAATCTAGAGCGCAAAATTCCACAATGACCCGTTTCAGATGGTTGAATCCCTTGCATAAGGAGGAAATGAGGATCACAATTTATATAAATGCTCAAGTTGAGAGGGGCTTCAACAAGTGAATGTGGGAGGGATTTTAGGAGCTTAAAAAAATATTAATTATGAATTTTCAATGACCCATGCCCCAACGCCATGGGGTTTTAGCCCACTAACTGGGGGTACAAACTTCAAACATGAATATCTCTCAAACCGTGAAGAATTACATGGTGTGCTATATATCAACAGAATCATCACGACATGTAGAAACTATAAAAAGCATTATTGACCCATAATATATTAATTTGGTAGGTCAAAATTCCCATTCAATATTGGGTTAGCCCCTGGTGCTGCTTTGGTTGACATCAATGACAACCACTGATTAACAGAGGACAACCACTTGCTATACGGCCTGCCTCGAAATTCGTGCCAGAAAAACAACTTTCTTCTCCTCGAAAATTGAGCCAAACTTTCTGTACGACCTCTTGGGAAACATGCCAAAAGCCTGTTGTATGGTCTCTAGCAAATTGTGCCAAAAACTGCCTTGGAATGTGTGCCTCTCCTAATTGTACGAACTTGCTGAAATCTTGCCTTGGAATGCATGCCAAAGTGCTGCCTGTTTCTCCTCACTGCCCAAAAATCTCCCTTGCTCTCTTTCTCTCCTTCTCCCAATCTGCTCATGAAAGAATGAATGACCTTTTCCCTCCTTTTCCTCCTTTAACCTAACCCTAAGTGACTTTTGGGGAATCCCTAAATCCAATGGCTGAGATAGATTGAGATCTAGGGCTGAGATTAAATGCTCATTTAAATCTCACTTTCTATTTTTTAATTCACCCCACTTTAATAAAGAACCACTTAGTCATTTATTTCCAAAGTCACTTTTCCTTTCTAATTTTACATTGACTTTATTAAAGTCACTTTAAAATTAGACTTTAGTAACTTTATCACTTAAAGTCACTTTTAAATTAGATTTGACTTTATAATTTTATAAAGTCACTTTAGGAGAAAAATTAAATTCTTTTGGACACTTTTCCCTAGGCCAAAGATCAAAGCCTTAGGGAACCACCTGTCCTCCGGTACCAAATTTCAACACTCCATCTTACCGAGGAAGGTGTTCCTCACCACACCCATCTTGTCTCTGAAGTAGACATGCTTGCCCCGTGGTAAGGCTTTGGTAAGAATATCTGCAACCTGCTCATCAGTGGGAATATACTCAAGCTTCACATCTCCTTTCTGAACATAGTCTCTGATGAAATGATATTTGATCCTGATATGCTTTGACCTGTCATGAAATACTGGATTCTCCATGAGTTTAATGCAACTCTGATTATCACAGTAAATCACTGAAGGTCTCAACGGTTGACCAAATAAGCCAAACAACATCTTGCGAAGCCAAATGGCCTCACAACTAGCTAGACTGGCTGCCATATACTCTGCTTCCGCTGAACTCAATGCTACTGACTGCTGCTTCCGGCTGAACCATGACACCACTGCCGAACCCAACCCAAAACAACACCTTGAAGTGCTCTTCCTATCAGAAGCACAACCTGCCCAATCAGAATCAGTGTAACCTGCCAATCTCACTCCATCCCCCTGCCTGTAGTCCAGACCATAATCCACTGTCCCCTGCAAGTACCGCAAAATATGTTTTGCAACCACCCAGTGAACCTTCCTAGGCTCACACATAAACTGACTCATCGTGTTGACTGCAAAACAAATATCTGGTCTAGTGTTGACCAAATACATCAAGGAACCAATCAGCTGTCTGTACAATGTGGGATCCACCAACTCGGAATCCGAAGCGTGAAGCTTCTTCCAGTTGGTGATCATCGGTGTCGACATGGGTCTACAATCCTCCATGTGGAATCTACCAAGGATGTCCACAATATACTTCCCCTGTCCCAAGAAGAAATGCCCCTCCTCCTGCCACACCTCCAAACCCAAAAAGTAATGCATCAAGCCGATGTCCTTCATCTCAAACTCCGCCGCAAGATCTCTCTTGTAGTGCTCTATGAGTCTCTCTGCATCTGTAATGACCAAGTCATCCACATACAACACCAAAATGAGAGGCTCCTCACCTATCACAATATAGTAAAGGTTCGGATCTGCCTCACTCTTTGTGAAACCCATCTTCTGCAAGTATGTATCTATCTTGGAGTACCAAGCTCTGGGAGCTTGCTTCAGGCCATAAAGGGCCTTCTTCAGTCTGCACACATGGGACTCCTTCCCATGCACCTCAAAGCCCTGTGGCTGCTCAATGTACACCTCCTCCTGTATGAAGCCATTGAGAAATGCTGTCTTCACATCCATCTGGTGGATCTTCCAACCCATCTCTGCTGCTATCGATATAATGGAGCGGATCGAAGTATATCGAGCCACGGGAGCGAAGGTCTCCTCATAATCAACTCCCTCTACCTGGGAGAACCCTCTAGCCACAAACCTCGCTTTGAATTTCTCAATGCTGCCATCTGCAGCATGCTTTACCTTGTAAAGCCATCTCGAAGTAACCACGGATTTGCCCTCAGGCCTCGGCACCACCTCCCAAACATCATTCTTCATGATAGAAGAATACTCCTCCTGCATGGCCTCTCTCCAGACCTGCTGGCTAGCTGCCTCCTCATAGCTAGAAGGCTCGGAGTCAAGGATGCTGGTAGCCATTGCCATATAGCTACAAAACCTCTCAGGTGGTCTGCTCTCTCTGACCGGCCTCTTAGGCCCAGCAACAGATGTGGCCTCTCTCAAGGTGTCCTGAAGCCACTTGGGCTTCCTCTTCCCTGAGCACACTTCTCCCATTGGAGAATGAAACTCCTCCTCCTCATCATCATCAGGAGCCTGAACTCCTGACTGTCTGTCTGCTGTCCTCCTGCCTGCACCTGAACCTGTAGAAGCTGAAGTACCGTGTGAACTGTCCATCAGTGGATTCCCTAGTGAACTGCTCTGTGGACTGCTCTGCACGCTGCCCGAAGCACCACCCCTCTGAATCTGTGAGCCACTGCTCACTGACAGACCTGACATCGTCATAGATGTACCTCCGGATCCTCCTGATCCCTGCCCACTGGATCCCTATGACTGACTCAGTTGCTGTTGAGGGTCTGGCTGATCCAGATACTCTGACTCCCGTGACCTCCTAAAGGCCTTATCCTCCTCGAACTTCACATCCCGCCTGACAACAACTCTCCTCTGTGCGGGAATATAAATCCGAAAGGCCTTTGAGGTCTCACTGTAGCCCACAAAGATACCCTTCTTTGCGGTGGGCTCTAGTTTGGTCCTCTTCTCCTTGGGTATGTAGGAGTATGTGATACACCCAAAGATACGAAGATGACCAATATCAGGCTTCTTCCCAGAAAAAGCCTCCTCCGGAGTCATATGCCCCAAGGCACAATGCAGACTCCTGTTCTGCAAATAAACAGCAGTGTTGCAGGCCTCTGCCCACAAAAACAATGGCAACCCCTGATCATGTAACATGGCTTTGGCAGCCCCTCCGATGGATTTGTTCTTCCTCTCCGCAACCCCATTCTGCTGGGGGTTGTAAGGAACAGTGAACTCCCTCCTAATGCCTGCCTCCGCACAATAATCAACAAACTCTCCAAGGGTGTACTCTCCCCCATTGTCCGACCTCAAGGACTTGATCTTCCGACCTGTCTGTGTCTCCACAAGAGCTCTGAACTCCTGAAACCGCTTGAAGACCTCACTCTTGGTCTTCAAGAAATAAATCCAGGTCCTCCTAGAGTGATCATCAATGAATAGAACATAATACTCATATCCACTCAAGGAAACATGAGACATCCGACCGCTCACATCGGAATGAATCAAATCAAGTATCCCAGTTGCTCTGCTGTCACTGCTGGGAAAAGGGGATTTGGCAAACTTGCCCATCACACATCCTCTGCAAGTATCAAAGTGATCAGTACTGAAATCTGGCACACCTGTAGTGATCTCCCACAAAGTCCTCAAGGCTCCATGATACATATGCCCCATCCTACGGTGCCAAATCTCACACAGCTCAGAACTGCTAGCTCTGCTGTCGGTACTACTGCTCAATGCCAAAAGGGGCTAAAATGCAAACTTGTACACCTTTGCATGGCGTACACCTATCACTCTAGCTGAATCAGCTGGAGTGCCCCTGGGATACATCAACACCTGTCCTCCCCTGAACAGTACCTCATATCCTCTATCCTCCAAAGCTGAGATGGATATGAGGTTCTTCCTCATCCCTGGCACATAAAGAACATCTGACACCTTCAAGGGAGGTTTGGGTTCCCTATGAAATGTCAGTGTTCCCACACCGACTGCTCTAACAACTCTGTCATCACCGAGTACTACCTCTATATCAGTGCCACTCTCTGAAAGCTTTGAGAAGTACTCACGGACTCCTGTCATATGACGTGAAGCCCCACTGTCAACATACCAGATACCTGAAGATGCTCCGCTAGTGGAGGGAAATGCACACTCCCTCTCAACCTCCGTGGCAAGTGATCCTGCACTAGTGGACTCACAAGAAATGAACCCAAACTCCTGGTCAAAGCTATCCGTAAAGTCCTCTATCTTTGCTGATGCTACCATGCTCTGGTTCTTCCCCTTCTTCTTCTTCTCTGGACACACAACTGCATAGTGTCCCATCTTCTGACAATTCCCACACTTCACCTTGGAATAGTCCTTCTGCGTGTTCCCCTGTTTACCTTTACCTTTGCCGTTTCCCCCACCACCACTTGTGGAAGCTTGCTTCTTTACCTTGCCTTTCTTGCCTCCTGCCAACAGTGCTACATCCTCATTCTGCCCAACTGGTTTGGCTGCCCCAAGCTGGCTCTTTCTGATTTCTGTCTGTATGCAATCATCCCAGAACCTCTCCCAAGTGGGAAGGGTCTCACGTGCACAAACCCCATCAGCAAAGTTCAGCCATGAACTGGGAAGGCCATTCACTGCAATCCGCACCAACTCAGTGGGTGGAATGACCTCTCCAACTGCTGCCAATGCATCTCTCACATTAGTAATATTTGTGAGATATCCAGCTGCACTATCAATCTTACCCATCTTAATGGTCTTCAGCTTCTCCCTTAGGACCATTTTCCTGTTCTCATTGGTACTCTGGTAGAGATTGGTCAATGTTGTCCACATCTCATGAGCATTTCTCTTTCCTCTCACATGAGGAATGCAATGGTCTTTGATTCCGTCTAGAATCAATCTCTTACCCTTGTTATTCTTTTTATTATACGCTGCCAACTGAACAACATCAGTAGGCACATTAACAGGGTGCTGTGCGGTATGCACCATGACATCCAGACTTTTGCCTCCTCAAAGATACTCTGCGTTCTCTCTTTCCAAACACTATAGTTGCTATGTCCATCCAACCTATCCTCTACCCTCAATCCCAATGACATCCTTGCTGTCCTAAAAACTGAAAATAGCACTGCTGTAGTAAAGATGTACTGTGTGAAAAACTGCCTGTCGTACTTCGAGGAAAAATCGCCTTGCTACAATTTTTCCTTCTCGTCATCCCAAATTTTTCACAAAATAGCTCTAATAACATGTAGAAATTTCAGATTTCCACCCCGGTTTTCGCCACCTTATTTCTCCAATTATTTAAATGCCCTTTCCCATAACCTTACATTCAACAAGCTGGAAAATAATTATTTGTTGAAAACACAAATTCTAGAAATTTTTCACAATGCTCGAAAATGCAGAAATAAAAATCAGCAGACTGAAACAGCGATTCAACACATTTTAACACAGTGATTTTTAGTCAAGGTGACCGTGGAAAAACCCCCTAAAACTCTTGGGGAAAACCAATTCGAAAGCTCGTTCTTATTTATGGGAAAAATTATTTTTACAGTGAGAGAAATACTCAAA
>JAXQQM020088809.1:0-33710 GCA_034641835.2 Pinus albicaulis
CATTTACCAGACCTTTCACTTTCCGAAGAAAGATGAATCCGGAGGCTACCTGGCCCGCATGCAGACTCTGTCTACCGAAATAAGTTTGTAATCACCGTGATGATCAATCTCTGCTTCAATAGCTCCGATACCATGTAGAAATTTGCTGAATAATGATTAATTATCCACCGAGACTATCCTGATCACATACAATTCGAATTTATATGCAACACATAATCTCTTCCACTCAGATCATCATACATGCGGAAATAAAATCAAGCGATAACACATCAAATCATCATACACATTAACACAGTATATATGGGGAAAGCTTATAGCTGAAAACCCCGCAGCTATTGTGTATATTATAATGGAGAAATCATGTAACAAACTCAGTACAATACTCCTCACAAGTACTCAGTACTTTCTCATAAAGTTACACAATCTAGCTCAGTTTTGAACAGGTTACTGGTTCAAAACTCACCGCCAATTGCCTTGCCTCTATTGCGCAATCCAGGCCTGTCTATATAGAGATCCAAGGTTCGAATCTCCTTGGCTTGACAATGCAATCATCATGGGCAATTCCTCCAAGTGTGGTACAAATCATGCACACAACCGATGTCGACACCCGATAGCTAACTCCACCTTTCACCACCTCTTTCACTCGGTTCCACCGAATCGTATCATGCAATCGTAGTGAACTAATGTATTCTTGAGTTGAATAATGAGTTACTAATTAATGAATTAAATAATATTTAATCACCCACCATAACTAATCGATTAGCTAGGTTAAACCTAATCTTCAACCACCAACTAAGTTAAACATAACACAACTCCACCAACTGTCTCATCAACTCCACCAAACTCTGCCACATGAGTTCTAACTGAAGTCAACCATGCATGATGCCATCAAACCTTTGGGAACAGTAAGGTCCAAGCGATGCATGAGCCACTTCCAAGGCTCGAACCGAAGTGCTCCAAGAGAGTAAACTAAAGTTTATAGTCCAAATATTATTAAGGGTAAATAATATTTGACTTCCCTATTTTTAGGATAGGCAGTCTAAATATAGAATTCGACCTATAGGTCAAAAAATAGAGTCCCATATGTTTTTACCAACATGACCAATGCTCCAAGAATCTCATACTGGAATCCCCGAACCATGCTCCATATGTCTAAAAACAGACATAGTCTAAAAATAGACTTTGCGCTAGAATTCGCCTGCGGGCCCACTTAGTGAAGGCGACTTCATTTCACTAAGCTCCATCATCTTGCTGCATTTTCAACAATCTTCTTTTTAGAATTGATGATACAATTAAGCGCACTATGCTGACCGTGTGGCTTCACCAAGTATGTCCAGTATGAGTCCCAATTTAATCTTGTCAGCCCTTGGATTGATTTTGCTCTTTCTTCTGCCTTTTGCCTCCATTCTGTTTGCAGTTGATGTGCTTGTGGGAGATATCCTGGAACAGTTTCTGAAATCAAATTAGCTTTGTGTAAATTATCATTTACACAATCAGTAAGAGTGTTTGCCGCTGTAGCCGCCTCCTCTGCTGCCTTCTCTGCTCTTCTGATTTGTGCATTCTCCTCTATTGGAGCTTTTTGCTCTGCTATTAATTTTGCAATTTCATCTCGATTTCGCTTCGCCATTTTCTCCTTTTCCTTTTTCTCATATCATACTTCAGCCAAGGTAGTTTCTTCTTTATAGATTCGACCTTTCGCAGTAGTTTTTCTCTTTGCCGAACACGCTCCACATCTTTTTCTTGCTCAGCATTAAGTGCCTTGAATTTGGTCAATGTTTCCTCATTTTGCTTTACAGTTATTTCAAGTCTCTTCAACTCCCGACTTTTCTCAATAAGAGCTTTATGTTTCCCTGAGAGCTCCTGATCTCCAACAGCTTTTTCAGTAACTTCTAAAAGCTCTACAGGGGATAATTTGGCAAACTCACATACCCTATCTTGTGGTAGAAACTATGTCAAATTGCCCACTTGGATATTGAACTTGTGAACAGCATCTAAAACATCCTTTTTGGTACTGTCCGCCCGTGTTTGTTTTTCTTCAACGGTTCATCTCTTTTGGTCCACTCATGTGTGTATTCTGACAAATTCGCATGTTCTCTAGCAAAATCTTCCATGAATTGCTTATTATAAGTCGCCTGAGGTTCCGGCAACTTATACATCAGCCTCAAATCTTCTGTGGTGAATGACCAAATTAGCTCTTGAGATGGAGTTCTAAATTTCCTGTCTGAAATATCGGTGCTGTCCAGCACCCATTTCACCATGTCCGTATACGGGAGAATCCTTGGCCTTGCCACTATCCTATGCAGAAATGAGCAAGCCAGTTCTTTAAGAGTTGCCTCAGAAGTATTACTGGAACCTTCTGTAGCCGCAACTTTAATCACCACTGGATTTTCTTCTTCCAGCAAATTATACATTCCTTCCCATGTGGTTATACTGGCATCCTTATTGCAAGCGGTGTCTGCATACAGTGAAGCCATTTCTCTGTTTTCAGAATTCGAGCTCTTCTCTTTCTTACCCATAGTGTTCTGTGAAAGCTTTGTATAGACGTTTGCTCCTTCGTGCCTACGTTTTACGAGTTAAATGAGAGTAATGGCATGAGAAATGTGATGAGATTGTTTTAAATGCAAAGGCGCATGAAATATATTATTTTATCGTGAAACAATTTTCAATCAAAACAAAATCTATTTTACCATTAATTGACAATCCATTCATTTAATCCAATCATTAAAGCGCATAACAGATATTGATATATGGGAATATTTTCTTTGAACAACGCGCTTTTATGAATCTGCGACATTGCGATCTGCGATTTGCTGCGCAATATCGCAATGTCGCAATATCGCAATATCGCAAAACGTAACCATCGCAATTTTGCAAATAGCGCAAAAGCGCAAATTGCGAAATAGCGCAAAAGCGCACATCACAAATATCGCAAAAGCGCAAAATTGTAAATAGCGCAAAAGGCATTCGTTTAACATTTCTCTTTTCTGCGCTATACGATCTGCGACCAATATGTTATTGTATAGGCTTTTGGGATCGCATTATCGCAAAATCGCATTTTCAATTTTACAAAAGATATATACCACTTTGTGATGGATGCGCTATTTTGTTTAAAGAACAATTTTATTGTAATCTATCATAAACTTAAGTGTTTCTTAAGGTTCTTTCTAAGGGATTTCTCTAAGTTTATGATAGAAAGTTTTATTTGAAAAGGAAAACAAATCCTAATTGATTTTTTTGGATTTTTAACTAAGGGTCCCCATTTATTTAGTATTATTACTAATATTAAATAAAAAGGGGGGTTGTTGCTGGTCACAACAGGTAGCTAGCCCTTAAAGAATATCGGTCCCCGACTACTTTTATCTTGAATGCCCTAATACATTCTCAAAGAGTATTGAATGTCAGATGATTACCCAATCACATATTGCATTCATCATAACATATCATCCACATATACTTATGAAAGATAATGTTTCAATTATACTCAGAAATGATATATAAAAAGAAACGTTGTGAAAACCAAATATATATAAATGATAGCAAATTTAAAGCAAATATCATAAGACAAAAGAAATCAACAGTGAACAGATAGAAATATCTCATTCATCTTGAAGACTTTCAAATGAAATCTGATACTCTAATCCAGTAATTCTGATGCAAAATCAAATTCCAAGGTACAGAAATGCAACACTTCAAAGATAATTCTGCATGAAATCACCAGATGTGATCCTTTAAAAAAATATATAAGTCAGTGGAGTACAGAAATGTAATCTCCAAGTAAAAAATATTAAGATCCAGGACCCCTCTCTAAATGCATGAGAAGGGTTTAAATACTACTTAGCTAAATCTAAAAATAGTCTATTACAAAAATTAAGGATTCGGTTTAATGACCGTCCTTTTCCTAGGCTAAAATACAGTAAAATTAAAACTAAATCTAAGAATAAAGACTATTAACTAACTATTTATGAACTTGATCTTTAAACTTGCAGGCATCTAGCATAGTTTTGAGAAGATGTGGTTGACCGACTTCAGAATTCAACTGTCCTGAAAAGACAGAGTCGGAAAGTGTAAGCGCAATCTTCTCTGTAGAATTGATGATACAATTAAGTGCACTGTGCTGACTGTGTGGCTTCACTAAGCATGTCTAGTAAGAGTCCCAGTTTAATCTTGTTAGCCCTTGGATTGATTTTGCTCTTTCTTCTGCCTTTTGCCTCCATTCTGTTTGCAGTTGGTGTGCCTGTGGGAGATATCCTGGAAGAGTTTCTGAAATCAAATTAGCTTTGTGTAAATTATCATTTACACAATCAGTAAGAATGTTTGCCGCTGTAGCCGCCTCCTCTGCTGCCTTCTCTGCCCTTCTGATTTGTGCATTCTCCTCTATTGGAGCTTTTTGCTCTGCTATTAATTTTGCAATTTCATCTCGATTTCGCTTCGCCATTTTCTCCTTTTCCTTTTTCTCATATCATACTTCAGCCAAGGTAGTTTCTTTTTTATAGATTCGACCTTTCGCAGTAGTCTTTCTCTTTGCTGAACACGCTCCACATCTTTTTCTTGCTCAGCATTAAGTGCCTTGAATTTGGTCAATGTTTCCTCATTTTGCTTTACAGTTATTTCAAGTCTCTTCAATTCCTGACTTCTCTCAATAAGAGATTTATGTTTCCCTGAGAGCTCCTGATCTCCAACAGCTTTTTCAGTAACTTCTAAAAGCTCTATAGGGGATAATTTGACAAACTCACATACCCTATCTTGTGGTAGAAACTGTGTCAAATTTCCCACTTGGATATTGAACTTGTGAACAGCGTCTAAAACATCCTTTTTGGTATTGTCCGCCCGTGTTTGTTTTTATTCAACGGTTCATCTCTTTTGGTCCACTCCTGTGTGCATTTTGACAAATTCGCATGTTCTCTGGCAAAATCTTCCATGAATTGCTTATTATAAGTCGCCTAAGGTTCCGGCAACTTATACATCAGCCTCAAATCTTCCGTGGTGAATGACCCGATTAGCTCTTGAGATGGAGTTCTAAATTGCCTGTCTGAAATATCGGTGCTGTCCAGCACCCATTTCACCATGTCCGTATACGGAAGAATCCTCGGCCTTGCCGCTATCCTATGCAGAAATGAGCAAGCCAGTTCTTTAAGAGTTGCCTCAGACGTATTACTGGAACCTGCTGTAGCCGCAACTTTCAACACCACAGGATTTTATTCTTCGAGTAAATTATGCATTCCTTCCCATGTGGTTATACCGGCATCCTTATTGCAAGCGATGTTTGCATACAATGAAGCCATTTCTCTGTTTTCAGAATTCGATCTCTTCTCTTTCTTACCCATAGTGTTTTGTGAAAGCTTTGTATAGACGTTTGCTCCTTCGTGCCTGCGTTTTACGAGTTAAATGAGAGTAATGGCATGAGAAAGGTGATGAGATTGTTTTAAATGCAAAGGTGGATGAAATATATTATTTTATCGTGAAACGATTTTCAATCAAAACAAAATCTCTTTTACCATTAATTGACAATCCATTCATTAATCCAATCATTAAAGCGCATAACAGATATTGATATATGGGAAGACTTTCTTTGAACAACGCGCTTTTATGAATCTGCGACATTGCGATCTGCGATTTGCTGCGCAATATCGCAATATCGCAATTTCGCAATATCGCAATATCGCAAAACGTAACCATCGCAATTTTGCAAATAGCGCAAAAGCGCAAATTGCGAAATAGCGCAAAAGCGCACATCGCAAATATCGCAAAAGCGTAAAATTGTAAATAGCGCAAAAGGTATTCGTTTAACATTTCTCTTTTCTGCGCTATGCGATCTGCGACCAATATGTTATTGTATAGGGTTTTGGGATCGCATTATCGCAAAATCGCAAAATCGCATTTTCAGTTTTACAAAAGATATATACCACTTTGTGATGGATGCGCTATTTTGTTTAAAGAGCAATTTTATTGTAATCTATCATAAACTTAAGTGTTTCTTAAGGTTCTTTCTAAGGGATTTCTCTAAGTTTATGATAGAAATTTTTATTTGAAAAGGAAAACAAATCCTAATTGATTTTTTTGGATTTTTAACTAAGGGTCCCCATTTATTTAGTATTATTACTAATATTAAATAAAAAGGGGGGTTGTTGCTGGTCACAACAATTGGCGACTCACTGAAAGAAACAGTTATCTCTGAAAAAATAAAATGAACATTATATTTCTAGTAAATAAATATTTTTAAAGATAATGAAAACTATCTTAAGATATTTTAAATAAAATCTAACTATGAAAAAGAAATAAAAATCATTCACAATTTCTTTCTAATTCCTTAAGAATAAAAACATTTTTGGGTTATCTCAAGCTTTGATTGGTGTTAATAATGAAGTAAGTGGATTTCTCTAAGTTTTGGTTTTATAATATACTCTATTGCCATAGGTATTACCTCTGCTGCCTGCAAACGTTCATAGTCTCGACAGGGTTACCTTTAAACCATTAACCATTCATTGTCTCATCCAACTAAAATTATGACTTTTTAAAAGATAAATTCATAAGACCTATTATCTCATGTTTTTGTCTTTTACTTATTTTCATTTTTAAGAGCCATTGTTCTAGTTTGGTAGCCAGTTAATAACAATGCCATTCACTAGTTATAATTAAACTGAACAAGTTGGCTCGTGATGAGACCCCTTGTCTTATATTTATAAGCCATTACCCTGTTTTGGTATGCAGTATTGGTAATGTCAGTTTTATTACTCCTTATGAACATGGTAAGTCGGCTCATAATGAGACCTCTTATATCTTAAAATTTCATATAATTTCTTAGAATTATATTCTAAAAAATCACAACTTAAATGGATGGGCTGAAATAGTTTTATCCTTAAGAATCAATGGATGACAATTTTCAGAGTTTTTTGAGTACCAAGACTTTGAAAAATCTTTACTTTTATAGATAACCTTTCTCTGCTCAATAAACTTATAATGATTTA
Source organism: Pinus albicaulis (assembly GCA_034641835.2). Lineage (NCBI taxonomy): Eukaryota > Viridiplantae > Streptophyta > Pinopsida > Pinales > Pinaceae > Pinus > Pinus albicaulis. Next base: position 6,966 of record JAXQQM020088809.1, read on the forward strand.
CATTCTCCTCAAGTTTTCAAAAGATCATGCAAATGATTGGAATAATCTTTCAAAGTTTAACATCTTATTTTAAACTATCCAAAAACTGTGATCATCTCTTTAAAAATTCTTATTTACAAAAAATAAATATTTACAATATTTTTCCTAAGAAATTTTCCTAAATAGTAAACAGTCAATTATAGACCTATTAACAACTTTTATTTGCAAAAACAATCAAAAAACTTTGCAGAAAGGAATATGTACAGTTTAAGAAGGGGTTACCTGCTTATGAAAAAAATTTCTTCAAGATAAGCCCATTTACAGGAAGAGATTCTCTCTTACCTGTTAGATCTTGGAGTATGAATGTATTTGAGCCTATCTTTTCAACGATCTGAAATGGTCCAAGCCACATTTTCTGAAACTTGGTATGTTTACCTTTTTCTTCGTGTGCTTTATCTCATTTCAGAACAAGATCACCAATTGACAAAATTTTTGAGCCGGTAGAACTTGCATCAAAAGAAGATTTTACAAGCTGTTGATGTTTTTCATGAATAGTTTTTGCTTTATCTCTATCTTCTTCTAGTTTAAGGATTTGATCATATCTCAATTGAATGGATGAAGAAATATTTTCTTCAATAAATTGCACTAGGGCTAATGATGGAAGAGTTAAATTTGATGGTATCACAGCTTCTTTTCCATAAACTAAATTGAAAGGTGAAGTTCTTATTGAAGCTTTTTCAGTGATACGATCAGCCCATAATGCAAAGATTAAAGACTTGTGCCAATTCTTCTGATTTTGATCAATGGTCCTTTTAATAATTTTGATAAGATTTTTGTTAGTGGATTCAGCCAAACCATTACCTTGTGGATAATAATTTGCTGAATATTTCAATTTAAAACCTCTTTTGACTGCAAATTCTATTAAACTATTTCCAAAGAAGTAAGATGCATTATCAAAGACTAGAGCGTTAGGTACACCAAACCTGGTTATGATGAATTGATCTATGAAATCAATAATTGCATCAGAATTGGCTACCTTTAATGGGATTGCTTCTACCCATTTTGTAAAGTAATCAGTTGCAGTAAGGATGTACTTGTGCTGTTTGGAAGAATGAGGTACTATCTCACCAATAATGTCAAACCCCCATTGTTCGAATGGTTGCTCAATACTCACTGGTTGCAAAGGAAAAGCTGGTTTCCTTTGTCTTCCACTTGCAGTTTGACAAATTCTGCATTTCCTTACGTAATCATGCATATCTTTAAACATGGTAGGCCAGTAATAACCAGCACGAATTATTTTGTGAGCTGTGGTATCACCTCCAAAATGACCTCCTGCTGGTCCATCATGCAATTCCTGCAAAACCTTTTCAGCTTCAGTCTTTTCAAGACATCTTAATAAGATTGAATCATAATTTTTCCTGAATAACACATTATCAATTATCTCATATTTAATAGCCTTTAACCTTAAAGCACGTTTACTCTTATAGCTGAGATTAGAAGGAGCATACCCATTTTTCAAGTAATAGATAAGATCAGCATACTGAGATTCGGAATCTGTAACACTTATCTGACTTACTTGAATATCTTGATTTGAATCTTGATTTTCTGGTATGTTATGAGCTCCTGCCAATAATCTGCAAAAACCTTGTCCTCTAACAATCTTAGCCGGTTTAATATCAATATCATATTCTTGCAAGGTTGTTACCCAGTTAGCTCTCTTTTCTCCTACTTCTTTTTGAATTAATAATTGCCTCACTGCAGAGAATGGGACAATGATTTTTGTATGTGTTTTCAAGAGAAAAGGTCTGAAATGTTTGATTGATTTAAACACAAAAAAGGCTTGTTTTTCAACATCGGAATAATTAAGCTCAGCTCCTTGCAGATTTGAGCTAAAGAAAGAAATTGGTGCCTCAATTTTCTGATCATTGAGTTGTGTTAAAACAACTGCATAAGATGTTTCGGTGGCCAAAGTATACAAAGTAAAATCTTTAGAAAAATCCGGGGTATTCAATGCTGGTGCATTAATGATCGCTTGTTTGATTGCCTCAAAGGCTTCTTTCTCTTTATGCCCCCATTTGAATACTGAATTCTTATTGATCATATTTTGCATAGGTAAAACAATTAAAGAAAAATCAGGATGAATCTTTTAACAAAATTGATCTGCCCAAGAAATGATTGCATGGATTTTTTGTTATGAGGTAAAGAAATATCATAAATTTCTTTCACTCTATCTGGATCAATATATATACCATCTTTTGACACAACAAATCCTAAGAGTTTTCCTTCATCCAAAGAAAAGAAATATTTCTTTGGATTTAAGGAAATATCAAACCTTCTACATCTTTCAAATATTTGCTTTAAATCATGTAGATGATTGGCTCTTTTTTTTGAAAATACTGTTATGTCATCAAGATAAACAACAACTGATTTATTGATCAGACCTTTAAATGCTATGTCCATGGCTCTTTGGAAAGTTGTTCCTGCATTTTTTAGACCAAAAGGAATTTTTTGATAAGCATAAGTTCCCCATTTTGTTCTGAAATTTGTTTTCAATCTGTCATCTGGATGAACTAATAATTTATTATAGCCTGAAAATCCATCAAGAAAGGACATAAGTTCAGAACCAGCTACCTTTTGAAGTATCTGTTCCATGGTTGGCAATGGGAAATTGTCTTTTAAACATTCCTTGTTTAAATTTCTGAAATCAATACAGATTCTTATATCACCATTCTTCTTCCTTACAGGTACCATATAGGAAACCCAATTGGAGTGCCTTATAGGAAAAATGATTTCAGCTTTTAAAATTTTATTAAGTTCTGATTTGATTTGTCCTTCGAGATTTGGATGAACCTTCCTTAACTTTTGTTGAACAGGTTTAATATCAGGAAGCATTGGAATTGTGTGTTGAATAACCGAAGTATCATACGTTTTTAAATCATCATAATTCCAAGCAAAAACATTTTTATACCTGTTCAAGAGTTTAATGAAAGCATTCCTTTCCTCTGGTGTTAAATTGAGTCCTAAATTAACGTTTTGAGGTTTAGAAGCAGAACCAAGATTTACTAATTCAAACTTCAAAGTGGAACTTTGAAGTTTAGTATTAGCTGTCTTTAATATCATATAAGTCCTCTAATTTAACAACAGATTTTGGAATGGGATTTTCATTACCTTTTGAAGCAATTTGTAAATCATGATCATTCTCATCAATAATTTGCTCATCATATGATTTCTCTGAAGTCATGAAATTTAAAATATTTTGATCATGATAGAAAACTCTCCAATTTGTGACATTATCTGGGACATATGGGCGAAAAATAAATTCTACAGAAAACCTATCAGGACTGCAATCTTCAGCAGGAAGGAGTTTAGATGCAACATTAGCTAACAAGTCAGCTGATGTATTTTGATTCCTAGGAATAGGAGAAATATTGAATGCTAAAAAATGAGTGGTAAGATCTTGTACTAGGGTTTGATAGTGTTTAAGATGTCTTGAAAGGCAATGAATAGTATTCCTAACTTGTTTTATGACAATTTTGGAATCACCAAAGACTTTCAAGTATTTAACATCTAACCCTATAGCTTTATAAAGTCCTTGAACCAAGGCTTCATATTCTGCGGTATTATTAGTACACTCAAATTCTAACCTACATGACAGCATGGTTTTCTCTCCATATGGATCAAGGATCAATTAAGATGCATCCTGCTCTAGCTCCATCACTAGTCTTTGATCCATCAAAATATAACGACCAAAATAAAGATTTATCTATTGACTTATCTACAATTACATCAGAAATATTTACAATTCTGGAAGAATCAGATTGCGAAAAATTTTCTATTTGAGAAACAAAAGTATTTACAGAAAAAGGTGATTGGGGTGCTTCGAAGTTTCCAAGAAATGATTCAGCAGAATAACCTCCAAGAATATTGTTATTGAATGCCACAGGTTCATTAGGTTGTTCAAATTCAGTGACAGTGTGGGTCATATGTTTTTCTCGTTCAATTTTGATTTGATTTGGTTTCCCTTTGTAGGGAAGCCACATATGTGAATAATCAGTCGAGATATAACCATTAAGTTTCGCAGACCATTCCCTGCTTAGGATTAATCCATAGAATTCAGGAATATCAGCAATCAAAATATCAATTCTTTGGACAATTCTAGGATCGGAAGCTAATCTGATAGTAACTGAATTGATTTCTCCTACAACTTGAACTTTAGAGCGATCCAATTGAACAATATGTACTGCCGATTTCTGTGGTTCGATATTCAATTTGGCACAGACAGAAGTAGGCATTATATTGGAGGAGGCTCCAGAATCAATCAAACAATTGTGCAGATTTTTATTGTACATCTCACATGTCAAAAGAAAAGGAGGAGTTTGAGAATTTGACTTTTCCCCAATGAGCACAGTATCAGTAGCATCTACCTTATCTGGTGGCTTACCAGCTCCTCTAGCTGCTTTTGCAACCACACCACTTGGTAAAGGAGCAATTGGTGTAGCGTTTAGTTCTTTCAATAGCAACTTCTGCTGGTGTTTTAGTTTGCTGAGTTCATGTAAGGAAATGTTGGCTTTAATCTTTTTCATGTCTTCAACAATGTTATACTCCATAGGATCTGACACCACTAAAGTCTTTGTTGTTGATGTGGGAGGATTAGAAGAAGATGGCTGATTTTGAGTAGGTAATGGAGAAGCTTTCTTTGCAGGGGATTTATCTTTGGTACTTGGAGTTGTGATTTTCTTTTTAGGAGCTGTTTGTATAGGCTCTGCTGTAGATTTACTCCTAGTATTTACAGGCATAGCTTCTTGTTCTACCTCACTATCAGAATTAGGGAGAATAAAATCCCACATTCCATGTAATTCAACTATTTATTCATTATCATCTTCCTCATATGATACTAAAGATGTATCTTCTTCTTCTTCTTCTTCCTCTGATTCTGCATTAGAGATTGCATTAGGAGGTTTAGATTCAACTTGATTTATTCTGAAATTTCGGAATGGTTTTTTAGTAGAAGTTTCAGCTACTTGTTTTTTAATTTCAACCATTTCATTTGACATGGTTTTAAGAACTTTCTGTAAACCATCCATGTCATATGGATCTTTGGCCTTTTTCTTTGAATCATCTTTGAAGCTGACTTTCTTTGATTTCCTTTCTTCAATAGCATTTTTCTTTTCTAGAGAAATAATTCTTTTTTCAACTGCAATAGCCTCTTTCATATTCTCGGCTAATGTAGGTTTTGCAGCTCTATCTACAAAAATTGCTATGTTTGATGGTAAGGCAGTTATATACCATTCACTTCTGACTTGTTCACTAGGCTGTGAATCTGTGTGGATTTTGTTCAAGAGTTTGTTGAATCTAGCATTGAAATCTTTAATGGGCTCTTTGGGTTCTATCTTCAAATTTGAGAGGTCATTGAGTAAAGTAGCTATTGATCGGTCATCTCCAAATTTGGTTAAAAAATGATCTGCAAAAATGGCCCAACTTGTTATGGATCTCGAAGGTAATGAAAAGTACCATGATCCTGCTGCTCCTTGAAGAGTATAAGGGAATAGTCTGACTACAACATCTTCATGTGTGACTCCATTCAAATTTACAGCTAGCATAAAGTTATTGATATGTTCTTCAGCTTGAATGTTAAGATCTGGACTGAACTTTGGAAGCCATTTTCCAGGATTGTCTAGTAAATCATGTAAAGGTGCAGCCATGTTGACTGCCCCTGGAGTAGCCCATGGTCTAGCCATTATTGGAACAACTATTAGAGGAGTGGTAGAAACTGGTGGTGTTTGAATAGAAGTTGTTGGAATAGATTATGTTGAGATTGATGATGATTGAGAGGAAGATGATTGAAGAGATGATGTGTAAACAACTGTACTTTGTTGAGTTGGGATTTCGGAAACAGGTAATTGAATATGAGATGATGAACTAGTATCACTTTCTGATTCCGATTGAATTATTTTTGTCTTGCCCTTACTAGGTAAAGGAAATTCTTTTGGAGGAATACCAATTTTTTCACTTTGCAGCCTAGTAAGAGGTTTCGAAGGAATAAATTTTGAGCTTACACTACCTTAAGATATTTTAGACTCTTCAAGGGATAATGAGAATCCTTTCAATTTATGGATTAAATCTTGAACTTCAGGAGACTCAGGAGATTGCTTGTCTGAATGTTTTGAGATTTTGGTAGTGGATTGATAATGAGAATCCTTTCAATTTATGGATTAAATCTTGTACTTCAGGAGACTCAGGAGATTGCTTGTCTGAATGTTTTGAGATTTTGGTAGTGGGTGTCTGAATATTTTTCTCAATTTCTTCTCTAGGATTTTGAATTTCAGAAGAAATTGAAGAAGTTGATGAGGGTGTTTTGCTCTCAGAATGGCCTGTGGATAAAGATTTACTTGCCATTCATAGCTTAGGCCCTCCTTCTAGCGCCAAAAATGTTGAAGCCTAGAAAATCTCTGCTTCAAACATTGGGGAAAACCACCCGGTCGGGACCTTAGGACAGCTCCTTTTCCGTTTGGTATGGTGGCTCCGACTGGATTTAAAGGACCAGTTTCCTTATAACTAAATGGATTGGTTTGGATAGGTGGAAATGGGACTAAATTAACTGAAATAAAACTATCTAATTTAAACTAAATACTGATAAAGAAATTCTAACACTAACCCGGGTAATTATATGTGAATACAACTTAAGATTGTTCCAATTTAACAATAACCATGAAAATGTATTATTATTTAAATTGAAATGTGCGGAAACAAATAAAGATAACTCTGTTTAAGAAATTAAACAGAGTTGTATTAGCATATTGCATTCATCATTGTATACCATCTATATATACTTATGAAAGATAATGTTTCAATTATACTCAGAAATGATATATAAAAAGAAGCGTTGTGAAGACAAATATATATAAATGATAGCAAATTTTAAAGTGAATATCTTAAGACAAAAGAAATCAGTAGTGAATAGATAGAAATACCTTATTCATCTTGAAGACTTTCAAATGAAATCTGATACTCTAATCCAGTAACTCTGATGCAAAATCAAATTCCAAGGTACAGAAATGCAACACTTCAAAGATAATTCTGCATAAAAATCACCAGATGTGATCCTTTTTAAAAATATATCAGACAATGGAGTACAGAAATGAAATCTCCAAGTCAAAAAATATTAAGATCTAGGACCCTTCTCTAAATGCATGAGAAGGGTTTAAATACTACTTATCTAAATCTAAAAATAGTCTTATTACAAAAATTAAGGATTCGGTTCAATGACCGTCCTTTTCCTAGGCTAAAATACAGTAAAATTAAAACTAAATCTAACTATATATGAACTTGATCTTTAAACTTGCAGGCATCTAGCATAGTTTTGAGAAGATGTGGTTGACCGACTTCAGCATTCAACTGTCCTGAAAAGACAGAGTCGGAAAGTGTAGGCGCAATCTTCTCTGTAGCATTGATGATACAATTGAGCGCACTATGCTGACTGTGTGGCTTCACGAAGTACGTCCAGTATGAGTCCCAATTTAATCTTGTCAGCCCTTGGATTGATTTTTCTCTTTATTCTGCCTTTTGCCTCCATTTTGTTTGCAGTTGATGCGCCTGTGGGAGATATCCTGGAACAGTTTCTGGAATCAAATTAGCTTTGTGTAAATTGTCATTTACACAATCAGTAAGAGTGTTTGCCGTTGTAGCCACCTCTGCTGCTGCCTTCTCTTTGTGCATTTTATTGGAGCTTTTTGCTCTGTTATTAATTTTGCAATTTCATCTTGATTTTGCTTCACCATTTTCTCATATCATACTTCAGCCAAAGTAGTTTCTTTTTTATAGATTTGACCTTTCGCAGTAGTTTTTCTCTGTGCCGAACATGCTACACATCTTTTTCCTTGCTCAGCACTAAGTGCCTTGAATTTGGTCAATGTTTCTTCATTTTTCCTTACAGTTACTTCAAGTCTCTTCAACTCCCGACTTTTCTCAAGAAGAGCTTTATGTTTCCCTGAGAACTCCTGACCTTCAACAACTTCTTCAGTAACTTCTAAAAGTTTTATAGAGGATAATTTTGGCAAACTTACATACCTTATCTTGTGGTAGAAATTGTGTCAATTTGCCCACTTGGACATTTGAACTTGTGAACAGTGTCTAAAACATCCTTTTTTGGTACTGTCCACCCGTGCTTGTTTTTCTTCAATGGTTCATCTCTTTTGGTCCATTCTTGTGTGCATTCTGACAAATTCGCATGTTCTCTGGCAAATTCTTCCATAAATTTCTTATTATAAGTCGCATGAGGTTCCGGCAACTTATACATCAGCCTCACATCTTCCGTGGTGAATGACCTGATTATTTCTTGAGCTCAAGTTCTGAATTGCCTGTCTGAAATATCGGTGCTGTCCAGCACCCATTTCACCATGTCCATATACGGGAGAATCCTTGGCCTTTCCGCTATCCTATGGAGAAATGAACAAGCCAGTTCTTTGAGGGTTGCTTCAGATGTATTACTAGAACCTACTATAGCCACAACTTTCATTACCACAGGATTTTCTTCTTCTAACGGATTATACATTCCTTCCCAAGTGGATATACCGACATCCTTATTACAAGCGGTGTCTGCGTACAGTGAAGCCATTTCTCTGTTTTCAGAATTCGAGCTCTTCTCCTTCTTACCCATAGTGTTTAGTGAAAGCTTTGTATAGACGTTTGCTCCTTCGTGCATGCGTTTTACGAGTTAAATGAGAGTAATGGCATGAGAAAGGTGATGAGACTGTTTTAAATGTGAAGGCGGATGAAATATATTATTTTAATCGTGAAACGACTTTCAGTCAAAACAAAATCTCATTTACCATTAATTGTCATTCCAATCATTTAATCTAATCATTAAAGCACATAACAGATTTGATATATGGGAAGATTTCCTTTGGACAATGTGCCTTTATGAATCTGCGATATTGCGATCTGCGATTTGCTGCGCAATATCACAATGTCGCAATATCGCAATATCGCAAAATGAAACCATCGCAGTTATGTAAAATAGCACAAAAGCGCAACTTGCGTAATAGTGCAAAAGCGCACATCGCAAATCTGGCAAAAGCGCGAAATTGCAAACAACGCAAAAGATATTCATTTAAATTTTTTGTTTTCTGCGCTATGCGATCTGCGACCAATATGTTTATTGTATAGGCTTTTTGGGATTGCATTATCGCAAAAGCGCAAAATCGCAGTTTCAGTTTTAAAAAGATATATACCATTTTGCGATGGATGCGTTATTTTGTTTAAAGAACAATTTTATTGTAATCTATCATAAACTTAAGTGTTTCTTAATGTTCTTCTAAGGGATTTCTCTAAGTTTATGATAGAAAGTTATTTGAAAAGGAAAACAAATCCTAGTTGATTTTTTGGATTTTTTAACTAAGGGTCCCCATTTATTTAGTATTATTACTAATATTAAATAAAAAGGGGGTTGTTGTTGGTCACAACAATTGGCGATTCACTGAAAGAAACAGTTATCTCTGGAAAAAAATAAAATGAACACTCTATCTTTAGTAAGTAAATATTTTTAAAGATAATGAAAACTATCTTAGGATAATTCAAATAAAATGTAACTATGAAAAAGAAATAAAAATCATTCACAATTTCTTTCTAATTCCTTAAGAATAAAAACATTTTTGGGTTATCTCAAGCTTTGATTGGTGTTAATAATGAAGTAAGTCGATTTATCCAAGTTTTGGTTTTATAATATACTCTATTGCCATAGGTATTGCCTCTGCTGCCTGCAAACGTTCATAGTCTCGACAGGGTTACCTTTAAACCATTAACCATTCATTGTCCCATCCAACTAAAATTATGACTTTTTAAAGATAAATTCATAAGACCTATTATCTCATGTTTTTGTCTTTTACTTATTTTTATTTTTAAGAGCCATTGTTCTGGTTTGGTAGCCAGTTAATAACAATGCCATTCACTAGTTATAATTAAACTGAACAAGTTGGTTCGTGATGAGACCCCTTGTCTTATGTTTATAAGCCATTACCCTGTTTTGGTATGCAGTATTGGTAATGTCAGTTTTATTACTCCTTATGAACATGGTAAGTCGGCTCATAATGAGACCTCTTATCTCTTAAATTTTTAAATTTCTTAGAATTTACATTCTAAAAAATCACAACTTAAATGGATGGGGTGAAATAGTTTTATCCTTAAGAATCAATGGATGACAATTTTCAGAGTTTTTTGAGTTCCAAAACTCTGAAAAATATTTACTTATATAGATAACCTTTCTCTGCTCAATAAACTTATGATGATTTACATTCTTCTCAAGTTTTCAAAAGATCATGCAAATGATTGGAATAATCTTTCAAAGTTTAACATCTTATTTTAAACTATCCAAAAACTGTGATCATTACTCTAAAAATTCTTATTTACACAAAATAAATATTTATAATATTCTTCCGAAGAAATTTTCTTAAATAGTAAACAGTCAATTAGAGACTCATTAACAACCTTTATTTGCAAAAACAAAAAACAATCAAAACTCTGCAGAAAGGAATATGTATAGTTTAAGAAGGGGTTACCTCCTTATGAAAATAATTTCTTCAAGATAAGCCCATTTACAGGAAGAGATTCTCTCTTACCTGTTAGATCTTGGAGTATGAATGTATTTGAGCCTATCTTTTCAACGATATGAAATGGTCCAAGCCACATTTTCTGAAACTTGGTATGTTTACCTTTTTCTTCGTGTGCTTTATCCCATTTCAGAACAAGATCACCAATTGACAAAATTTTTGAGCCGGTAGAACTTACATCAAAAGAAGATTTTACAAGCTGTTGATGTTTTTCATGAATAATTTTTGCTTTATCTCTATCTTCTTCTAGTTTAAGGATTTGATCATATCTCAATTGAATGGATGAAGAAGGATTTTCTTTAATAAATTGCACTAGGGCTAATGATGGAAGAGTTAAATTTGATGGTATCACAACTTCTTTTCCATAAACCAAATTGAAAGGTGAGGTCCGTATTGAAGCTTTTTCAGTGATACGATCAGCCCATAATGAAAAAATTAAAGACTTGTGAGAATTCTTTTGATTTTTATCAATTGTCCTTTTAATGATTTTGATAAGGTTTTTGTTAGTGGATTCAGCCAAACCATTACCTTGTGGATAATAATTTGCTGAATATTTTAATTTAAAACCTCTTTTGACTGCAAATTCTATTAAACTATTTCCAGAGAAGTAAGATGCATTATCAAAGACTAGAGCGTTAGGTACACCAAACCTGGTTATGATGAATTGATCTATGAAATCAATAATTGCATCAGAATTGGATACCTTCAACGAGATTGCCTCTACCCATTTTGTAAAGTAATCAGTTGCAGTAAGGATGTACTTGTGCTGTTTGGAAGAATGAGGTACTATCTCACCAATGATGTCAAGCCCCCATTGTTCGAATGGTTGTTCAATAGTCACTGGTTGCAAAGGAAAAGCTGGTTTCCTTTGTCTTTCACTTGCAGTTTGACAAATTCTGCACTTCCTTACATAATCATGCATATCTTTAAAAAGGGTAGGCTAGTAATAACGAGCACGAATTATTTTGTGAGCTGTGGCATCACCTCCAAAATGACCTCCTGCTGGTCCATCATGCAACTCCTGCAAAACCTTTTCAGCTTCAGTCTTTTCAAGACATCTTAATAAAATTGAATCATAATTTTTCCTAAATAACACATTATCAATGATCTCATATTTAATAGCTTTTAACCTTAAAGCGCGTTTACTCTTATAGCTGAGATTAGTAGGAGCATACCCATTTTTCAAGTAATAGATAAGATCAGCATACTGAGATTCAGAATCTGTAACACTTATCTGACTTACTTGAATATCTTGATTTGAATCTTGATTTTCTGGTATGTTATGAGCTCCTGCCAATAATCTGCAAAAACATTGTCCTCTAACAATCTTAGCTGGTTTTATATCAATATCATATTATTGCAAGGCTGTTACCCAGTTAGATCTCTTTTCTCCTACTTCTTTTTGAATTAATAATTGCCTCACTGCAGAGAATGGGACAATGATTTTTGTATGTGTTTTCAAGAGAAAAGGTCTGAAATGTTTGATTGATTTAAACACAGCAAAGGCTTGTTTTTCAAGATCGAAATAATTAAGCTCAGCTCCTTGCAGATTTGAGCTAAAGAAAGAAATTGGTGCTTCGATTTCTTGATCATTGAGCTGTGTTAAAACAGCTGCATAGGATGTCTCGGTGGCCAAAGTATACAAAGTAAAATCTTTAGAAAAATCCGGGGTATTCAATGCTGGTGCATTAATGATCGCTTGTTTGATTGCCTCAAAGGCTTCTTTCTCTTTATGCCCCCATTTGAATACTGAATTCTTCTTGATCATATTTTGCATAGGTAAAACAATAAAAGAAAAATCAGGAATGAATCTTTAACAAAATTGATCTGTCCAAGAAATGATTGCATGGATTTTTTGTTATGAGGTAAAGAAATATCAGAAATTTCTTTCACTCTATCTGGATCAATATATATACCATCTTTTGACACAACAAATCCTAAGAGTTTTCCTTCATCTAAAGCAAAGAAAGATTTCTTCGGATTTAAGGAAATACCAAACCTTCTACATCTTTCAAATATTTGCTTTAAATCATGTAGATGATTGGCTCTCTTTTTTGAAAATACTGTTATGTCATCAAGATAAACAACAACTGATTTATTGATCAAACCTTTAAATGCTATGTCCATGGCTCTTTGAAAAGTTGCTCCTGCATTTATTAGACCAAAAGGCATTTTCTGATAAGCATAAGTTCCCCATTTTGTTCTGAAAGTTGTTTTCAATCTGTCATCTAGATGAACTAAAACTTGATTATAGCCTGAAAATCCATCGAGAAAGGAAATAAGTTTAGAACTAGCTACCTTTTGAAGTATCTGTTCCATGGTTGGCAAAGGGAAATTGTCTTTTAAACATGCCTTGTTTAAATTTCTGAAATCAATACAGATTCTTATATAACCATTCTTCTTCCTTACAGGTACCATATTGGAAACCCAATTGAAGTGCCTGACTGGAAAAATGATTTTGGCTTTTAAAAGTTTATTAAGTTCTAATTTGATTTGACTTTCGAGATTTGGATGGATCTTTCTCAACTTCTGTTGAACGGGTTTAATATCAGGAAGCATTGGAATCGTGTGTTGAATAACCGAAGTATCATACTTTTTTAGATCATCATAATTCCAAGCAAAAACGTTTTTATACTTGTTCAGCAGTTTAATGAACGCATTCCTTTCCTCTGGTGTTAAATTGAGTACTAAGTTAACGTTTTGAGGTTTAGAATCAGAACCAAGATTTACTAATTCAAAATTCAAAGTGGAACTTTGAAGTTTAGCATTAGTGACTTTCTTGAATCTGTCTTTAATGTCATATAAATCCTCTAATTTAACAACAGATTTTGGAATGGGATTTTCATTATCTTTTGAAGCAATTTGTAAATCATGATCATCTTCGTCAATAATTTTCTCATCATATGATTTCTCTGAAGTCATGAAATTTAGAATATCTTGATCATGATAGAATACTCTCCAATTTATAACATTATCTGGGACAGATGGACGAAAAATCAATTCTACAGAAAACCTATCAGGACTGCAATCTTCAGCAGGTAGGAGTTTAGATGCAACATTAGCTAACAAGTCAGCTGATGTATTCTGATTCCTAGGAATAGGAGAAATATTGAATGCTAAAAATGAGTGGTGAGATCTTGTACTAGGGTTTGATAGTGTTTAAGATGTCCTGAAAGGCAATGAATAGTATTCCTAACTTGTTTTATGACAATTTCGGAATCACCAAAGACTTTTAAGTATTTAACATCTAACCCTATAGCTTTATAAAGTCCTTGAACCAAGACTTCATATTCTGCGGTGTTGTTTGTACACTCAAATTATAACCTACATGACAACATGGTTTTCTCTCCATCTGGATCAATTAAGATGCATCCAGCTCCAGCTCCATCACTAGACTTTGATCCATCAAAATATAATGACCAAAATAAAGATTTATCTATTGGTTTATCTACAATTACATCAGAAATATTTACAATTCTGGAAGAATCAGTTGTGAAAAATTTTCTATTTGAGAAACAAAAGTATTTACAGAAAAAGATGATTGAGGTGCTTCGAAGTTTCCAAGAAATGATTCAGCAGAATAATCTCCAAGAATATTGTTGTTGAATGCCACATGCTCATTAAGTTGTTCGAATTCAGTGACAGTGTGCGTCATATGTTTTTCTCGTTCAATTTTGATTTGATTTGGTTTCCCTTTGTAGGGAAGCCACATATGTGAATAATCAGTTGAGATATAACCATTAAGTTTCGCAGACCAGTCCCTGCTTAAGATTAATCCATAGAATTCAGGAATATCAGCAATCAAAATATCAATTCCTTGGACAATCCTAGGATCAGAAGCTAATCTAATAGTAACTGAATTGATTTCTCGTACAACTTGAACTTTAGAGCGATCCAATTGAACGATATGAACTGCTGATTTCTGTGGTTCGATATTCAATTTGGCACAGACAGAAGTAGGCGTTATATTGGAGGAAGCTCCAGAATCAATCAAACAATTGTGCAGATTTTTATTGTACATCTCATAAGTCAAAAGAAAAGGAGGAGTTTGAGAATTTGACTTTTCTCCAATGAGCACTGTCTCAGTAGCATCTACCTTATCTGGTGGCTTACCAGTTCCTCTAGCTGATTTTGCAACTACACCGCTTGGTAAAGGAGCAATTGGTGTAGCGTTTAATTCTTTCAATAGCAACTTTTGCTGGTGTTTTAGTTTGCTGAGTTCATGTAAGGAAATGTTGGCTTTGATCTTTTTCATATCCTCGACAATGTTGTATTCCATCGGATCTGACACTACTAAAGTCTTTGCTGTTGATGTAGGAGGATTAGAAGAAGATGGCTGATTTTGAGTAGGTAATGGAGAAGTTTTCCTTACTGGGGATTTGTCTTTGGTACTTGGAGTTGTAATTTTCTTTTTAGTAACTGTTTGCACTGGTTCCGATATGGATTTAATCCTAGTACTTATAGGCATAGCTTCTTCACTATCAGAATTATGGAGAATAAAATCCCACGTTCCATTCAATTCAGCTATTTCTTCATTTTCATCTTCCTCATCTGATACTAGAGATGTATCTTCTTCTTCTTCCTCTTCTTCTGATTCTGCATTAGAGATTGTATTAGGAGGTTTAGATTCAACTTGGTTTCTTCTGAAATTTCGGAATGGTTTCTTGGTAGAAGTTTCAGCTACTTGTTTTTTAATTTCAACCATTTCATTTGACATGGTTTTAAGTACTTTTTGTAAACCTTCCATGTCGTATGGGTCTTTGGCCTTTTTCTTTGAATCATCTTTGAAGCTGACTTTCTTTGATTTCCTTTCCTCAATAGCATTTTTCTTTTCTAGAGAAATAATTCATTTTTCCACTGCAATAGCCTCTTTCATATTCTCAGCTAACGTAGGTTTTGCAGCTCTATCTACAAAAATTGCTATGTTTGAGGGTAAGGCAGTTATGTACCATTCAATTCTGACTTGTTCACTGGGCTGTGAATCTGTGTGGATTTTGTTCAAGAGTTTGTTGAATCTAGCGTTGAATTATTTAATGGGTTCCTTGGGTTCTATCTTCAAATTTGAGAGGTCATTGAGCAAAGTTGCTATTGATCGGTCATCTCCAAATTTGGTTAAAAAATGATCTGCAAAAATGGCCCAACTTGTTATGGATCCTGATGGTAATGAAAAGTACCATGATCCTGCTACTCCTTGAAGAGTATAAGGGAATAGTCTAACTACAACATCTTCATGTGTGACTCCATTCAAATTAATAGCCAGCATAAAGTTATTGATATGTTCTTCGGCTTGAATGTTAAGATCTGGGCTAAATTTTGGAAGCCATTTTCCAGGATTGTCTGGTAAATCATGTAAAGGTGCAGCCATGTTGACTGCCCCTGGAGTAGCCCATGGTCTAGCCATTATTGGAACAACTATTGGAGGAGTAGTAGAAGCTGGTGGTGTTTGAATAGAAGTTGTTGGAATAGATGATGTTGAGATTGATGATGATTGAGGAGATGATGTGGAAACAACTGTACTTTGTTGAGTTGGGATTTCGGAAACAGGTATTTGAATATTAGATGTTGAACTTATATCACTTACTGATTCCGATTGAGTTTTTCTTGTCTTGACTCTACTAGGTAAAGGGAATTATTTCGGAGAAATACCAAGTTTTTCACTTTGAAGCCTAGTAAGAGGTTTTGAAGAAACAAATTTTGAAGTTACACTACCTTCAGATATTTCAGACTCTTCAATTGATAATGAGAATCCTTTCAATTTATGGATTAAATCTTGTACTTCAGGAGACTCAGGAGATTTCTTGTCTGAATGTTTTGAGATTTTGGTAGTGGGTGTCTAAATATTCTCTGCAATTTCTTCTCTAGGATTTTGAATTTCAGAAGAAATTGAAGAAGTTGATGAGGGTGTTTTGCTCTCAGAATGGCTTGTGGATAAAGATTTACTTGCCATTCATAGCTTAGGCCCTCCTTCTAGCGCCAAAAATGTTGAAGCCTAGAAAATCTCTGCTTCAAACATTGGGGAAAACCACCCGGTCGAGACCTTAAGACAGCTCCTTTTCCGTTTGGTATGGTGGCTCCGACTGGATTTAAAGGACCAATTTCCTTATAACTAAATGGATTGGTTTGGATGAGTGGAAATGGAACTAAATTAACTAAAATAAAACTATCTAATTTAAACTAAATACTGGTAAAGAAATTCTAACACTAACCCGGGTAATTATATGTGAATACAACTTAAGATTGTTCCAATTTAATAATAACCATGAAAATGTATTATTATTTAAATTGAAATGTGCAGAAACAAATAAAGATAACTCTGTTTAAGAAATTAAACAGAGTTGTATTAACATATTGCATTCATCATTGTATACCATCTATATACACTTATGAAAGATAACGTTTCAATTATACTAAAAAATGATATATAAAAGGAAGCGTTGTGAAAACAAATATATATAAATGATGTCAATTTTAAAGCGAATATCATAAGACAAAAGAAATCAACAGTGAAAGGATAGAAATACCTCATTCATCTTGAAGACTTTCAAATGCAATGTGATACTCTAATCCAGTAACTTTGATGCAAAATCAAATTCCAAGGTACAGAAATGCGACACTTCAAAGATAATTCCGCATGAAAATCATTAGATGTGATCCTTTTTTAAAAATATATAAGACAATGGAGTACAGAAATGCAATCTCCAAGTAAAAAATATTAAGATCCAGGACCCTTCTCTAAATGCATGAGAAGGGTTTAAATACTACTTAGTTAAATCTAAAAATAGTCTTATTACAAAAATTAAAGATTCGGTTCAATGACCGTCCTTTTCCTAGGCTAAAATACAGTAAAATTAAAACTAAATCTAACTATCTATGAACTTGTTCTTTAAACTTGCAGGCATCTAGCATAGTTTTGAGAAAATGCGGTTGACCGACTTCAGAATTCAACTGTCCTGAAAAGACAGAGTCGGCAAGCGTAGGAGAAATCTTCTCTGTAGCATTGGTTATACAATTAAGCGCACTGTGCTGACTGTGTGGCTTCACCAAGTACATCCAGTATGAGTCCCAATTAAATCTTGTCAGCCCTTGGATATATTTTGCTCTTTCTTCTGCCTTTTGCCTCCATTCTGTTTGCAATTGATTTTCCTGTGGGAGATATCCTGGAATGGTTTCAGGAATCAAATTAGCTTTGTGTAAATTGTCATTTACAGATGGGTAAGAGTGTTCTTATTTGTAGCCTCCTCATTGTCTTCTCTTTGTGTTTCCTTTATTGGAGCCTTTTTGCTTTTAACTAGACACCGCATTCATCTCTTGATTTTGCTTCACCATTTTCTCATATCTAATAGCACTAGCCAAAGTAGTTTCTTTTTTATAGATTTGGCCTAGCAGTGTTTTCTCTGTCTTGAATATGCTCCACATCTTTTTCCTTACTCAGCACTAAGTGCCTTGAATTTGGTCAATGTTTCTTCATTTTCATAGGATTCACTTTAAGTCTCTTCAACTCCCGAATTTTCTCAAGAAGAGCTTTATGTTTCCCTGAGAACTCTTGACCTCCAACAGCTTCTTTTAGTATCTTCCAAAAGCTCTATAGAGGATAATTTTGGCAAACTTTCATACCTTATCTTGTGGTAGAAACTATGTGAAATTGCCTACTTGGACATTTGAAGTTGTGAATAGCGTCTAAAACATCTTTTTTTGGTATTGTCCACCCGTGTTTGTTTGTTTTTTTTTTTAATGGTTCATCTCTTTTGCTCCATTCCTGTGTGCATTCTGACAAATTCGCATGTTCTCTGGAAAAATCTTCCATGAATTGCTTATTATAAGTCGCCTGAGGCTCTGGCAACTTATACATCAGCCTCACATCTTCTGTGGTGAATGACCGGATTAGCTCTTGAGATGGAGTTCTAAATTGTCTGTCTGAAATATCAGTGCTGTCCAGCACCCATTTCACCATGTCTGTATATGGGAGAATCCTTGGCCTTGCCGCTATCCTATGCAGAAATGAACAAGCCAGTTCTTTGAGGGTTGCTTCAGACGTATTATTAGAATCTGCTGTAGCCACAACTTTCATCACCACAGGATTTTCTTCTTCTAGTAGATTATACATTCCTTCCCAAGTGGATATACCAGCATCCTTATTACAAGCAGTGTCTGCATACAGCGAAGCCATTTCTCTCTTTTCAGAATTCGAGCTCTTCTCCTTCTTACCCATAGTGTTTAGTGAAAGCTTTGTATAGACGCTTGTCGTGCCTGCGTTTTACGAGTTAAATGAGAGTAATGGCATGAGAAAGGTGATGAGATTGTTTTAAATGTGAAGGCAGATGAAATATAATATTTTAATCGTGAAACGACTTTCAATCAAAACAAAATCTCATTTACCATTAATTTTCAATCCAATCATTTAATCTAAACATTAAAGCGCATAACGATTTGATATATGGGAAGATTGCTGGGCTTAACGTGCTTTTATGAATACGTGATATTACGTCTGGGTTGCTGCGCAATATTGCAATATAAATATGCTGTCGCAATATCGCAAAATGAAACCATCACGGTTATGTAAAATAAGCTTAAGCGCAACATAATAAGCAAACGCACAGAGCTAAATCTACTTAGCTTTGAAATTAGCAATGTAAAAAAAGATATTCATTTAACTTTGCATTTTCGCTATAAGTCTGCAACCAATATGTTTATTGTATAGGCTTTTTGGGATCACATTATCGCAAAAGCGGGAAATCGCATTTTCAGTTTTATAAAAGATATATACCATTTTGCGATGGATGTGCTATTTTGTTTAAAGTACAATTTTATTGTAATCTATCATAAACTTAATTGTTTTTTAAGGTTCTTTCTAAGGGACTTCTCTAAGTTTATGATATAAAGTTTTATTTGAAAAGGAAAACAAATCCTAATTGATTTTTTGGATTTTTTTAACTAAGGGTCCCCATTTATTTAGTATTATTACATAATATTAAATAAAAGGGGTTTTTAGGGTCACAACAATAATTGGACGTGAGGATTTTAAAGACCATACATGCTATTGCAAAGGTTCATTGCTAAGAAATTACAAATTAAAGTATCTTTGATTTGTATTCTCTTTACAATGTACATAATTAAAGTATCTTCGATTTGTATTCTCTTTACAATCTACATATTAGGTTGCATTCACTGATCAGAATATTTGGTTTGATATTTTGATATAGAATGTTTACAAAAAATACCACTCAGAATACTCTGACCTTAGTCTTAAACGACCTGCAATTATAGTGGCTCTTGTATTTGAGAAAATGTTATCATCTATTGCGCCCTACTTGACTGTAATAGTCATTTTGCACTTGCTCACATAGGATCAATTCTTCTCACATGGAAATCTTGTCCTAATCTATCATCTCTTTCCATTCATACATAGAACTACGAGTCACTAAATAAAACATATAGAGACCATGTGTTGGCCCTCAATTTTGGTCAATTTTTCTTATCCTAAATCCATTTATTTACCACCCTATTCCATCCTATTTCACCTATATATGCATCATTTTATTCCTATTTTTCATATTCAAGTAACTAAATTAAGTTGTTCAATTTTTGGATTTTTTTGTAAAAATTGGGTTTTAAGAGTAATTTTTTACTGCATTAAAAATTCCATAATAGCTCCATTAAAGTTATATGTGCAAGACACCTGAGCGAGATCTCAGAACATATTTGGAAATATTGGGAACCATAGATGGAGAAACACATGCCCGGTCAACACTAGTCAAACTTGACCTGTCATTCAGGAATCCCTAGTAAAAAGGGGCAAATTTATTATTTTGTGGGATTTTTCCTGATTTTGTGAACCAGAATGGATGATTTTGACCTATATGGATGGGATTAAGATTGATAAGATTGTTAGATACATTATAAAAAAATTTGTTTATGATTTGCCTATTTAAACATAGTTTATGGACCATTCAGATATGGAGAATGTATGTAATTTTGTATTGAGACTATTGGAGACTTGAGAATATTTGAATAACCAATTCTATTGTTCTATTTGTTGTTCATGATGTGGATGCTTTATTAAGTTTGCTGTAGCTGAAGAGTTTTTCAAGTGTACAAGGCAAGGGTGGAGGGCCCCCGTACCAAGCTAAGTACACTTTGGTTAAATTTTGTATAAATTAGCATAGTTTTGATTCAATATTTCTTTTTTTAGTTTTATGATTCAATTACTTAGATGTGTTATGATTGCTATATGATTTTTTGATGATTTTGGTTTAAAATCTAATTTTCATATGAAATGACAACCACGGATTTAAGTTAAATGCTCTTTCTATCAAGTTATGAATCGTAACTAAAAATCATCCTTTTACATTCCTTGAATTTCAGTTTATGCTTTGGTGCAATGGTATTGCTGTTGGAGTAGAACTGTGAGGAAGGACAACCACAACCTCCTAAGTTAGGAGCCTCTTCTCTTGCTATCTACACATCACAAACTGCTGCTCTTTAATTTCAGTTTATGCTTTGGTGCAATGGTAGTGTTGTTGGAGTAGAACTGTGAGGAAGGACAAGTAGGACCTCCTAAGTTAGGAGCCTCTTCTCTTGCTATCTACACATCACAAACTGCTGCTCTTTAGTCTCTCTTCTTGAGGACAGTACTGTGGGGAAGGACAACCAGGACCTTCTGAGTTAGGAGCCAACCATTTGTTACTTCCTCCTCCATCGCAATGATGTTCTTTGGCTTCATACCAACTATATTCTCTATCTACTTTCATCTACTATCTACTACGACATAATGTTTGTGTATTGATCTTGTCCTGAAATAGATTATGGGACAGATTTCTTTTTCATCTGATTGTTGAATTCAACTCTTTTCGTGTGAAGCTTCACAATAAATGCTTCCAACTTTTTGATAAACCCCTAGCTAAATAGATTTTCCCAAGAACTAGCTGACAGAATATCTGCATAACTTTCCTTGTTGTCTTTGAAGGCTTCGCATTCTAAAATGAAATGATTTTCTGTTTTGCGAAGCTTCATAGTAAATTCTCCCAACTTCTGGGCAAATCTCTCATTGAATAGATTTTACCAAGAGCTAGCTGCTAGAATATCTGCATAACTTTCCCTATTGTCTTTGAAGGCTTCGCATTCTAAAATGAAATGCTTTTTTGTTTCCACATTTCCAGAAGAACAAAAAATAAGTATTATTTCTTCCCACCCCTCTTTTGTCCTTTTCCAATGCCCTATTTCACAATAGAAACGTAGTATGTGTATATTAATCTTGTCCTATTATATATTAAGATATAATGTGTATTAATTTAATTTTGTTATACTCTCCATAGTACCTGGCTATTACAACACCATATTTGGATTTTTACAATTTTAATTTTATTTAAAAAAATAAATGGATGATTTCAATAAGTGATTCTTTAAAATTTAATCGGCAAATTAAAAATTATAATGTACATGAATGTGTCATATTATACATTTTCTTTTTCTTTTTTTCAATTTCGTAAAGAAAAATTCAAGGAAATGGCGAGGGTGGAAGGAAATGGTGATGGCCATTGACCCACCCACTACTCTATGAGAAGAGGAGAGTGTTTGTATGGATTAATAATCTGGTAAGAAAAATGTCCTCAAGATTTGTACTCTCAGACTCCATTGATGTGTGTTGGATTAATTAGGGATTTTATGATGATGTTGAGATTGCGCGACGCAAACAACTGAAAACAGGACTGTCTCTGAGTCTCTGGTTCAACAGAGACCTGTCGATGGCACATGAGGGATAGAAACTACTCACATAATTCAAAAAACCTAAAAACCTCTGCAACTGAGTTTTGTCGAGGATGACATCAGGAAACTTATCAGCAAACTCAAGTGCATGATTCTGTAGAGCAATTTGTCCATTTTCAATCTGGTGCCCTAAAAACTTGATTTTGGTTTGGCACAACTCCATCTTCTTTTTGCTTAAAACCAAACCATTTCTCTGGACCAACTTCATGAAGATTTTCAGATGTCTGAAGTGGTCTTGTAAGTTCTTGGAAAATATAAGAAGATCGTCTATATAGGCTAGTAACCATTCAGCATAAGGTCTGAAGATAGAGTCCATTACCTTCTGAAACTTAGAAGGTGCATGCTTTAACCTGAAAGGCATTACATTCCATTTGTAATGTCCTGCTGGAATGTTGAACGCTGTCTTCCACTTATCATGTTCTGTAATGGCTACTTGCCAGAAGCCAGACTTTAAATCAAACTTGGAAAATATCTTGGCTCCAGCTATCCGACGCATGAGATCTCCTTTGTGAGGGATCGGATATGTATCATCTGCTAAAACAGAATTCAGAGGCTTGTAGTTTATCACAAGTCTTGGTACTCCTCTGATCTGTTCACTTCTTTTATTGACATAGAATCCGTAGCAGTTCCAAGGGCTGCTGGATTCTCTTATCAGCTTTCTCTGTAAGAGTTGATCAATTTCTTTCTAGCAGAGCTGTCTGTATTCTGCTGACATAGGAATAGCTCTGCTTTTGCATGGCTTGCCCTTGTAACCTTCTTTATAGGGCAACTCAACGCAATGTTGTTTCCGATGCCAGAATGCATTTGGTTCTTCTGAACAGCATGTCTTTTCAAATTCTTCTTTCAGTTCAGAAATATGTTTCTGAACTTGTGGAGAACTTAGCTGGTCTTCAACCCGGATGATACTTTTGTGATCCTTGGTCTTCTAACCAAGGTGCAGCTGGTTCTCTTGAATTGATCCATGTAGGAGAGAACTTTAGTTTGGTATAGTGGGTTTCTTCTCGTCCATCTTTATTTAATAAATCCCACCATAACTTCTTGTAACCTTCAAAATCATAAACAGTGTCAGGGAAAATAATTTTAGGATTGTTTTCTGGCCATGTTTGGAATCTGCCACCTGTATATTGGCCAGGGTTCCTTGTCATGTTTATGCTGTATGACTTGTAATATACTTTTGTTCTATCTCCACCACCAGTACAAATGACAGAGAGATCCCAAAAATCTTGTGAGAGTGACCTTTCAGCTTCATGGGAAGCCATCATGCTGTGTGAATACATCATCTCATGTATCCACCGACTTCCTTTAGGGTACACCCTCCTTTCAGGTACAAAGTGCTGGATATCATTGTGATTCTGTAAGTTTGCATCTAGCACTTGTGTATTTCGGAGTTGCCACGTTGGACTCCATTTTTCTGCGTACAAAGGCCATGATTCTTCATCTGATATATACTTGAGCTGCTCTCTCTGATGGGCCTGGTCCCATTCTGTGATGATGACCATAACATGAGGCAGTTCTGTTTCTTGGTCATGCATCTGTTCTTGATTCTGGATGAATTCTCTACTGAGAAAATCTGGCAAACAATTTTCAGAGCCCTTAATATGTTCAACTTTAAAATCAAAATAAGCAAACAAAGCCTGCCATCTTGCAAACTTTGCATCTTCTGGACTCTTTATGGTTTTGGTGATTACCTTTGCCAGTGCTTTTGCATCGGTTATCAGCAGAAAATGAACATTTGCCAAGTGAATAGAAAACTTACTAATGCAGTTCCATGCAGCTTTAACTTATTTTTCAATTGGAGCATAATTTTGTTCTGATTTGCTCCAAAATCCTGAAACAAACTGCACAACCTGCTCCTGTTCCTTCGGACTTTCTTCACTTGGTTTTTGCTTAAGCACACCTCCCAAACCGATGTTGCTGGCGTCTGTTTCAACAATCTTAAAAGCATTATCATCGGCAACATAAAGAATAGGGAGATTACGAACCTTGGCTTTTATCTCCTTGACTGCTTGAGTGTGCGCTTCTGTCCAAGGTTTCGGATTCTTTCTGAGTCTCTGGTTCAACAGAGACCTGTCAATGGCACATGAGGGATAGAAACTGCTCACATAATTCAAAAACCTAAAAACCTCTGCAACTGAGTTTTGTCGAGGATGACATCAGGAAACTTATCAGCAAACTCAAGTGCATGATTCTGTAGAGCAATTTGTCCATTTTCAATCTGGTGCCCTAAAAACTTGATTTTGGTTTGGCACAACTCCATCTTCTTTTTGCTTAAAACCAAACCATTTCTCTGGACCAACTTCATGAAGATTTTCAGATGTCTGAAGTGGTCTTGTAAGTTCTTGGAAAATATAAGAAGATCGTCTATATAGGCTAGTAACCATTCAGCATAAGGTCTGAAGATAGAGTCCATTACCTTCTGAAACTTAGAAGGTGCATGCTTTAACCCGAAAGGCATTACATTAGAATGAGCGCCATTAATTAATTTATTGTGGATAGTAATAATAAGTGAAGTTGTAAGAGAAGAATTGGGGAGGATGAGCACCATTAATTAATTTATTGTTGATATTTGAGTGCTCGACCGATATATCCATTCAGTAATTTTTTGCTGTGTAATATTTACTGTTGTAATTCTGTAATTTATTCTTATTATTGTTTGCAATTTAAGAAGACTGGGTTAAATCTTTTCCATTGTATGATATGTGACTCTAGTGTGATGTGAAGGTTCTTCTGGACAACACAGACTTCAGGTTGGTACACAGTCCCTTTGTTTTTCATCAGTCACACATTCTGCGCTGATTTTTTCCCATTGTCGCTTTTCAAGAAAACATAAAAGTCCATTTGGTTTCTTGTTGTTTCTTGCTTTGACAAATGTGGTTTGCCTATATATTTTTAGATTATTTAAATATGTTTATGATTTAATGTTATTATAAACAATTATTCAATATATGTGATAAAAATTTAAACGAGTATAAAAATTACCATTATAAAAATTATCATATATTTTTTCAAAAAGAAAAATATTCAAATATTTTTATTAAATACAATGATTATCAAATTTAATGGAGTAATTGTGTATATTTATCTTAAATATGTATTAATAATAAACATTATTAATATTTTTTAATATTTTTTTTTCTAAAAATCATATTAAAGTTTGAAGAGTCCACTAGTTTAGATTTACTAAGGGTAATTCATCATCAGGAGAATGATGATTGAGCATATTCAAACACATAAATATATATAGATGTGAAACAGTTAGTGACACAATAGTTACCAAAAAAATAATAAAATTGAACGTTAAGAAAATATTAATAACTACAAGTTTTACTCATTTTAATTATATCATAGAAAATATTATTAATCCAAATCAATATAATAAAATACAAACTTTAAAAATAACAAAATAAGATAAAAAATAAATCAAAGGTTAAAATAAAAACTAAAAATAAACCAACAAATAAAAGCATAATAATAAATAAATGAAAACATAAATAAACCAACCAATGAAAAAATAAACCAATAATAATATATATATAATAAACACACAAATATTATTAATTTTAATAATTTTAATTTATAATTTTTTTTGGTACTATTAACATTATAAGTTATAAGAAATTTAATTTATAAATTTTAAATAATTTTATTACTGAAAGAAGTGTTTTCCAAGTGTATGGAAGAGATGACCTATATGTAATTTGTAGAAATAGGAACATGAAGAACACCTCAAAAAAAAAAAAAACCATAGAAATATGACGAACACTAGATGCAAAACTCAAATAAAGCCATTTATAATGTAACGAGGCTATGAGTTTTCAAATGAAAGTATATACATAAGAACTTCTATTTGGGCGTACTTCAAGTTGTGAATTGGATCATGCAAAATACTAAAGCTAGGCCCTTGAATTTGGCCTTAATCTTATTTTTTTTCTTTGGGGGTAAATACTTTTAACTATTGTAAATGGATGGTCGAGTTGGTGCGTAGATGACGTTGTGCGGTGGTTTCCATTTGTATATTGTTCAAATATAATAGATGTTGGTATTTTTATATAATCATTGTGGTATATAATTTATTAAACAATGTTTTGAAAAATATTAACAAAAATGTTTGAATCCATGTATTTACAGATACATAAATTTAGCTACATATTTTTATCAAGAAGAAATTTAGGTTCATTCAAAGAAAAGATTAATGATGCTTGCATTGGAGATTTTGGAAGTTGTTCAGCACATGCATTCAGTAGTGGTGGGCTTTGTTCATGAAAAACTGATCTTCCAAATGTTCCATTCCTTCGGTGTACTTTGCACCTTTAGGGGAAATTGTAGTTTTTAATATTGGGTACACTTAAAAATATGTTTGTTTAAGTTATGATTTCACTTAGTCTTCTTCATTTGGTGA